>ML816877.1:40046-56894 GCA_009831015.1 Picea engelmannii
GTAAATCTGTGTCTCTCTTGTATTGTGTGTCTTCTGTTTTTTGTTTCTGCATTTGTTTTATTTTATTGCTCCGCGGTCCTGTTTTTCTAACACAAATCCCTGCAAGTAATCGCAGAGGTCGAAAGAAGACCCTTTGGAGGGTTTGAGTTCAGGGAAGCTCAGGAGGGTCAACGATTTCAAGAACACCAATAGAAGCAAAGTATAGGCTTCGTAGCAAGGACAAAGGCCAAGGCCTTTGGTAAATTTAAATCTTCCAATGTTCGGGAAGAAATAGGGCGTTCAAAAGGGGGCACAACTACCGTCAGATTAGGGAAAAAAAGAGATCTGGACTGTTGAATTCACATCCAAGCAGTGCAAGAGAACGCAACAGAGAAGAGTAGATTTGGGCCATCAGATCTAGCTCAGGAAACCGATAGCCATCGGATCTGTCTAAAGGAGCATGAGGTTTAAACCCTCGCAAGCAGAGAAGAGAACCCGAAAAGTCCCAAAAATGTGAACATATCGAGATTTCGGAGTTCGGGAGGAGGAGTATATAAGGGATTGCAGAGTCTCTACATCGCGATCTCTCGATCCATGAAGTCCTGAAGGAATCGATATCGTCCATCACTCGGAGGACGCATGGCAATAATCCGGACCCATCGGGTTTTTAGATATCGGGAGATAGAAGGATAGGAGTTCGAGACAGAGGAAGTCTTGACTCCCGAAGTTCTGAAGACATCGGGACCATCCATCTGAGGAGGAAACATGTCATGAGATCCTCGTATCTTGGGGATTTGGGCATCGAAATTGGAACAGGGAAGTCTTTCGACTTCGCGACTTTTGAAGTCCTGAAGCGATCGGGGCATCGGGAAAATTCCTCGAAAGGATTATTTCGGTACTTCGGGTACCGGAAGCTCGAAGGAGCAGAGGGTTTACAACGGGGGTCGCAAATTCCCGAAACATGAAACTCCGAACCACTGAAGGTATAGAGAGGATGTCAATATTTCGGGTACCAGGAAGTCCAAGGAGCAAGGACCATCAATATTGCATCGGGAAAGCCCGAAACATGAAAACTCAAAAGCTGCTGAGGAATAGCATAGGACGTGGAGAGCTGTTGTACTCGCCAGTGATTTTGGAGTTCAGAACTTCGGTAGTTCCGAGGACAAGGATATCAGGCGCTTCGGCATTGGAAATCCCGAAATCGCGAAACGTGATGAGCCGGGAAGATAATGCCTTGGAGGAGAAAGCCGGGGATCGATATTTCGACAATTCAGGATTTGGCTTTTTGGAGGTCTTGAGGATAGAAAACTGGGCGCTTTGCTTCAGGAAACCTGGAGAAGGCTGCGGTCATGGAGAAGGAGGTCACATGGACCAAAGATTGGCCAGGGGCTAATCGTCGTGGAAAATCCATTTCGGTAGATCGATATTTCGGGTGTCGGGAGATCGAAGAGTCAAGGACTCTCGACATTAGGACTCAGGGAGTCCCGAAACCCGAAATTAATGTTCAGGAAAAGTTCACGGTCATGGCAGAGGCTATGTACAGGTGAGCTTGCACCCTATGCATGTTACGCATAGGTGGAGGTTTAAGGAAAATGACCTGTGGATCGAAAATATGAGGTTCCGATAGGGATCCAGAAGAGTCGCTTCAACTCGAGGAAGTTTCAGAAGGATTCTTAGACCGGGAGGTCGTGAAGAACCTGCTGAGGCAAGGGGTGTTGCATCATCATTTTTACGTCATGTTATTCTATGTAATTGGATGAATGTATTATATATGTTTTTATACATATATGCTGTAGATGTGTGTTAGTTTGCATTTGCAGGTTACAACCAAAATTTGTTGTCTTTTGGGTTCTTTGATTTCAGGATTGGGTTCTTTGTGGCTTCATGCAAAGGAGTTGCATGACAGAGTACTGTGGTCTTTGTAAGCCAGTGCAAGGAGTACACTTATGAATTCTACGAAATTTCAGAAAAAGGCATGCAAGGAGGGCTCACCAGCTGGAGTCAATGACTCAAGGAGAATCCTCAGGATTGTTGAACATCCTGAAGGAGGAATTGTGCAGAGGAGGGAATAGAGAGAAGACACTTATATAATTTCTGAGAATTCTATAGAGCTCTGCCAGGAGGGCATCGAGCGTGTGAAAAGGGTGCATGGGAGGGACTCTATTTTGAGTTTAGAGAGTATAAGTGTCACAGGGAAGACACTCACAAGGTTACTGAACACCCTGAGGGCTCAACAAGGTGTGCTTGAGCAGAAGTCGCCAAGAGGGAACTTGCATCTCTTCAAGGGACAAAAGAGACAAAGACCATTGAGGTCCGAGCAGTTGAAGCTCAAGGAGAACAAAGACTTGTGCAAGGAGTGCACTAGGCCAACATTCAGGTGAAGTGGTGATAGACAGGTGTCTGAAGGCTCGTCAGGTACAAGGAGTGTGTAGAGGTGAGAACTTGTCTCAAAGTTCTTAAGATTAGGAAGGATCACACCGTTGTGTGCAAGAACCCTGTAAGGAGTGTAGAGGTCAAAAAACTTGCAAGGTTTCAGAGCGAAGCAAGCTTAGAAGGGATATTTTTCTCAGAACGCAGGTGAGACCCAAATCTTACAGGGCTCACAGGAGGAAGAAGAAAAGGTCAAGGCCTTTGAGACTTTGAAAATATTCTAAGTCTGGAAGGAAGAAGCACAAGCTCAGGAGGGAGCTACAACTGCCATTGGATCAATGCTGGGAGGAAAGATCTATACCGCTGAATCCACGTCCAACTAAACAGGAGAACACATAAGGGAAGAAAAGATCTCAACTGTCAGATCGAGCACAGAGGACTAATAGCCATTGGATCCAGAGGGAGGCACACAGAGTTTAATCTTTGGGAGGTCGTATAGAAGGGTGGAACAGATGACAGAGAAATTCAAGGAAGAAGTGTCGATCTTCCTTGAACCGTTGGATCAAGTGAAGGTGCTCGGGGTTTAAACCCTTTGAAGGTGCACACAAATCGGGAATTTGGGATTAGAAGAGCAGAGGAGACTGCACTCCATACCCACGATACGCGAAATCCTGAAATCATTAAAACCATTGGATTGTGGAGGACACATGGCGAAGATCCGGAAGCCATTGGGGTTTCAGACTTTAGGAAGGCAGGGGAAAAGCCAAGCATGAAGACTCGTGATTGCCAAAATCGCAAAATCATGCTAGCCGTTAGATCTAGGGTGACAAGTGTCAGAATATCTAGAATCCATCGGAGATTTGGGCATTGGGAAACTAGAGGGGAAGACTTCCCCAAAATTGCGAAAGGAGAATTTGCAAAGAAATCAGGACCATTCATTAAGGTGGATGCGTGGCGAGCGATCAGGGTTCAGGGAAAGCCTTGAAATATTTTGGATCATCCGATCGCACCGAGTTGTGAGGAATATAGCTAGAGGTTCATTCAGCGTGGAGATTTCAAAGGGGATCGGAGCCATTGATCCATTTGGATTTGGACCATAGATCCGGGAGGTATCGGATCTTCAGGTTTCGGGGAATTGAAAAGGAAGAGGAGAAGCATTGCATCGTGATTCCTCGAATCGCGAAAGCCGAAGGGTCGAAGGGATTGGCCCCAGGTCACAGGAAAGAGTCTTATGGAGGGGACTCAAGGGAGGAGATAACATGGGTTAGGCTCCATCAGAATTTCAGCAACTGGGAGTTGGAGTGAGAAGGACTCAACCCCTCCACATCACCGATACATGATTTAGGATAAGTGCCCTTTGGGTGTAGGCGTTGGTCATAGCGCCATGGTCGCTTGGAGGAGGTGAAGCTCGCACCTTGTGCATGTTTGCATAGGTAGGGTTTCCGTGGACCTGTGGATTGTTTAAAATAGAGGTTCCAGGACAGGGACCTGAAGGAGATGATCCAACTCTGTTTTGTGAGAAGAATGATCCAGAGACCGGGAGGTCAGTGGACCCTGCTGAGGCAGAGGTAGGGGTTCTGCATCAGTTTGGTATCAGAGCTTGATTCTATATGTATACTGCAGGAAGAAGGAGACATAAGTGAAGAAGAAGGAGGCAGATTATGGAAGATTTGTGGTGATTGTTCGTAGATACGCAACAATTAATAGACAGTCAGGTGGAGATTAGGAGATGATGGAAGTGCTCTCAGTAGCAGAGTGACAACAACAGACTTGCTAGGAGGGCAGGTAGAAGAAGGAAGGAAGATGGCTACTGAAGGCCATGGACGTGGTGGAAAGAAGGACCACCAGTAGAAAAAGAACAGTCCAAAAATGGATAAAGAACTCGTTGAGGTGAGGGTGAGGATAGAAGAGCTTGCACTGCGGGTGCATCAGAACGCAAAGACACATTAAGTGTATGAATGGTCTCTAAGGAGGAAAGAAAAGTGGCCAGTCAAGATATTGTTGGCCAAAATATAGTGAATACTGTTGAGAGGATGGCTGAGGTATGTCAAAATCCTTAGAGGTGAAGACGAAGTGGTTCACATCTATGAGCTAGAAGCTGGGAGAAATCTCAGTGATGATAAGGAGAAGAGATAACTAAAGGATCTTAGAAACTATCCAGGTGGGCAAGGGAGAGCAAGGGAGAGTAGATGGGCAAGGGAGAGCAGATGAGACTATCTGAAAGTCTCATGAACTCAGGGATGAGTTCAGATCAGTGAGAGGAGATGACAAAGAAGGATCAGAGGAGTCTTCTGATCATTGGAGGAATTGAGGTATTCATGCCACTAAGCCCAGTTGAGGTGAGAGCTTGTGTTGCAGAGGCAACAACAGAAGAAGAGCATGCAGATAAGATGCTCACTCCATGGGAGATGGAGTTGGAGATGCTGGAGGATTGGTTGAAAAATCCAGGACCAGTAAATGACTGCCATGAGTAGATAGTCATATAGAATTTCAGATAAGAGCATTCAAAGGAGTTTCTCGAAAATTTCATCCAGGGAGATGAACAGATGATGACTGCAGCGTCGAGGCATGCAACAGAAGATGAAGCAGAATTACAGTCTGGAAAGCTGCTGGAGGAAGTTGGAGATGCACCAGTAGGAGAACTGGCAGAGGCAAATCTATCAGAAGGTAAAGATGAGCAACAACAGCTTAGTAATGAGACTGCAGAGTTGGAGTCTGCAGCAGAGTGGAAAATCAAGGCCACAAGAGATGAAGAAGACAACATGGGAGGTCTAATTGATCTACCCATTTGTAGGGAAGAAGTGCAGCCGAGAAGACTGCATCAAGAGAGCCAACCATTGGAGCAGCTGGAAGAGGTGATTGAGGAAATTAGAAGGTTGATGTTGAGGTCAGCACAAGAATTTGTCAGCAAGGAGAATCTGAACAGAGGGAAGCCTGCCATAGCAGAAGGGAAGAAACAACAACAACAATGAAGCGGTGGAGTGGATGGACAGATCCAGAGAACTGTTTGGGATCCTGGTGGATTTCGAAAACCATGTTGGGGAGCTCATGAGCAAGAGCTCATGATTTTTTTGCAGATGTGGAGCATGATGCATGAGCATCTCTCCACGCTAGAAAACACGCCAACAATGCAGCACATTCAAAGCAGGCATTCAAGGAGGAGAGAGGCGCAACCCTCTCATTTTCAAAATTTGAAATTGTATTAAATGTTCATAGGGATGGTAGAGTTGAATCCATGCTTTTGTGCATGTAGTAGTTAGAGTCACCTTTAATGGCTGACAGTAGGTTGGCTCTAGATCCGATTCAGACTAGACAACCATTCAATGCAATTGAATGTAAATTAATGAGAGTTGGTGAGATGGAGGGAAGAGCTCGAGGAGCCCCCTTTTGTAAAAATGATCTTTCTTTTGTTTTCAGTAAGTAAGTTATTGAGGAAGAGAGGAGAGACGAGACGCTGTTGCAGTCTGAGCTCGAATACATTGTAAAGGGACATTTTATTTAATACAAACAGAGAGCAGTTTTTCCTACATATTATTCTGTGTAATTGGATGAATGTATTTTATATGTTTTTATACATATATGTTGTAGATTTGTGTTAGTTTGCATTTGCAGGTTATAGAAAAAAGTTGTTGTCTGTTGGGTTCTTTGATTTCAGGTCTGGGTTCTTTGTGGCTTTGTGAAAAGGAGTTGTATGATAGAGTACTGCAGTCTCTGTAAGCTAGTGCAAGGACTGCACTTCTGAATTCTGTGGAATTTCAGACAAAGGCGTGCCAGGAGGGCACATCAGCTAGAGTCACTGACTCAAAAAGAATCCTCAGGATTGCTGAACATCTTGAAGGAGGAATTGTGCAGAGGAGGGAACAAAGAGAAGACACTTATAGAATTTCTGAGAATTCTATAGAGATCTGCTAGGAGGGCATCGAGTGTGTGCAAAGGGTGCACGGGAAGGACTCTATTTCGATTTCAGAGAGGAGAAGTGTCATAGGGAAGACACTCACAGGGTTATTGAACACCCTAAGGGCTCAACAAGGCATGCTTGAGCATAAGTCACCAAGAGGTCACTTGCATCTCTTCAAGGGACATAAGAGACATAGACCATTGAGGTCCGAGAAGTTGAAGCTCAAGGAGGACAAAGACCTGTGCAAGGAGTGCACCAGGCCAACATTCGGGTGAAGTGGTGATAGACAACCATTTGAAGGCTTGTTAGGAACAAGGAGTGTGCAGAGGTGAGAAATTGTATCAAAGTTATTAATATCAGGAAGGATCACACAGTTGTGTGCAAGAACCCTGCAAGGAGTGTAGAGGTCGAGAAACTTGTGAGGTTTCAGAGAGAAGCAAGTTCAGGAGGGACAATGTTCTCAAAACATAGGCGAGACCCAAAGCTTACAGGGCTCGCAGGAGGAATACGCAAAGGTTGAGGCCTTTGAGACTTTGAAAATCTTCCAAGTCTGGAAGGAAGAAGTGCAAGCTTAGGAGGGAGCTACAACTATAGTTGGATCGGTGTTGGGAGGAAATATCTGGACCACTGAATCCACATCCAGGCACACAGGAGAGCACACAAGGGAAGAACAGATCTCGACCATCAGATCAAGCATGAAGGACCGATAACCATTGGATCCGGAGGGAGGCATAAGGAGTTTAATCTCTGGGAGGTCACATAGAAGGGTGGAACGGATGGTAGAGAACTTCAAGGGAGAAGTGTCGATCTGTCGTGAACCGTCAGATCAAGAGAAGGTGCTCGGGGTTTAAACCCTTTGACGACTCACACAAATCAGGAATCGGGGATTGGAAGAGCAGAGGAGACTGCACTCCATACCCATGATACACGAAATCCTGAAATCATTATGATTGTTGGATCGTGGAGGACACATGGTGAAGATCCAGAATCCATTGGGGTTTCATACTTCAGGAAGGCAGGAGCAAAGGCAAGCACGAAGACTCATGATTTCCGAAATCATGAAATCATGCCAACCATTGGATCCAGGGTGACAAGTGTCAGAATATTCGGAAGCCATCAAAGATTTGGGCATTGGGAAACCGGAGGGAAAGACTTCCCCAAAATCGTGAAAGGAGAATTTGCGAAGAAATCAGGACCGTTCATTAAGGTGGACTTGTGGTGAGCGGTTAGGGTTCGGGGAAAGCCTCGAAAGATTTTGGATCATCCGATTGCACCGAGTTGCAAGGAAGATAACTGGAGGTTCATCCGACATGGAAAGTTCAAAGGGGATTAGAGCCATTGATCCAGTTGGATCTGGACCGTAGATCTGGGAGGTATCGGATCTTCAAGTTTTGGGGATTTGAAAAGGAAGAGGAGGAGCACTGCATCGTGATTCCCCGAATCATGAAAGCCAAAGCACCAAAGGGATTGGCCCCAGGTCACGGGACAAAGTCTTATGGAGGGGACTCAAGGGAGGAGATAACATGGGTTAGGATCCATCAGAATTTCGACAACTAGGAGTTGGAGTGACAAGGACTCAACCCCTCCACATCGCCGATACGTGATTTATGATAAACACCCTTTAGGTGTAGGCCTTGGTCATAGCGCCATGGTCGCTTGGAGGAGGTGAAGCTTACACCTTGTGCATGTTTGCACAGGTAGGGTTTCTGTGGACCTATGGATTGTTTAAAATAGAGGTTCTAGGATAGGGACCCGAAGGAGCTGATCTAGCTTCGTGTTGTGAGAAGAACGATCTAGAGATCGGAAGGTCAGTGGACCCTACCAAGGAAAATTTAGGGGGTCTGCGTCAGGATCCCACCAGATGGATGTTGAGACCCCATGAAGGGGAAAATATAGGACAGGGATGGATCAAAGGCTTTTCACAGGAGAAGAGGACGACGTTCCACCAGAGGCACCCTGACAGAGCTTGACCTAGGGGGGTTGTGCCCTCTCCATTGGAATGTTGACCCTGGAAGGCCCAGGAAATCACCCATGATGATCATGATGTCATCCAACCTTGTGGACGTCTTGGGAGGCAGATTTGGCAGTATTGACATGTGTGGTAGGTTGGAGAAGCCCAAGGAGGGATAACATCTTGCTCCAGGATGCTGCACTTGCCCTAAAAGGGGATAACGTCACCCTAAAGGGGGAATGAAGTCTCTCTTTAGCTTGATTAGGGTTTAATTTTAATCATTTAATGTAAAACAATATGATTTTTAGTATTTTGGCCTTGTCGACCTTTTTTATGACCTAAAAGTGAAATTAAGTCATGGTACAGTATAAACTGAGGGTTTTTACTCTCATTTTAGGAGGATCTTTCACTCACCACTTGGTGAGGTCTGAAATTTGCGCCCTCTTTAGGGTTTTTGGCTGAAATTTTGAGGCGCACCTGTTGAAGGAGACTTTTTATTGACATTTTGGCATTTATCTTGGTGGAAGGCGTTACAACTAGGGTTTGCTACTTGATTTTTTGGTTGAATGTAAGTAAATTTTTGCAAAACTTCTTAATTGAATGGTTGTAGTTTTATTTCTCTTGCATTTATGGTTATAATTTGTTGATTAATACCATGGGGGACAAACACACATATAAGGTCCTTGTCTCATGTCCCTATCAAGATTTTTAGCCATTTCATTTGTTGAATATAGAGCCTTGCCTTAGCAACACTCTACTTTTATCACTTGTTGAAGAGGATTCAACCTTGACTTAGCAACACTCAAATCCATCTTCTCCTATGCTAGCCATTTTTTTTTTACTTTTCCGAAGCTAAGAAGGAAAGACGCATCAAGGCCTAGTTCCCCTATACCTTGATGAGTCGATTTTCTAGGGTTTGCTGGTAAAGCCTTGCCATAGCAACACGTTGCTTGCAAAACCTCTTGTCTTAGTTTTATGCCACCTTTTTTGAACTAGACATTTTTTCAATTGAGCTAAGGAAAGAGGAGAGAGCACTGAGGCCTATTTCCCCTACACTGAAGTGAGCCTCTCTCCCCTAGGGTTTTGTCCTTGGGGCCTTGCCATAGAAACACTTCAATGCTTGACCCTCCTTTCCTTAGTATTGGTATTATCTTTTGATCCTTCAGCTTCTGCGTCCTCCTTTTGACTCTATTTACCCTAGGAACGCATTGATCTAAGAACTAGATTATGAGTACTATGATCAAAACAACCTTTAATACTTTGAATAAAACCCTAACTACTCTAACCGTAGCCTAAGACTAACCCTACTAACTAAATGCTTCTGTCATCTTTTGATATAAATATCATTGTGCAACCATCGTCCTACTTGTGAGCAATTGAATGGTTATTTAAGGGCATTACTTGAATGAAGTATTAATTGTTACATTGAATGCCATGTTCTTTAGCATTTATTGAAGAAGTAACATTGTGTATCATTGCTATTTTATAAACATTGACTTTGTTAATATTTATTATTCAATTGCTTATATATATCAGATAGTCATTGATTATATGAAGTACTAACCAAGTGAGTAAGCTTGCATATATTTGTTTCTTGTTGTTTTGTTTCGGGAAGGTGTATCTCTATTTTTGTTATACTAATATTTATTAGTTGTTAGCCAGACTATCTACTTAGTGGTGACTTGTTAGGGGGGAATTTACCTTTTGTCTTACAATCCTTTGCCTTCTCAAAACCCCAAGTCACTGGGGACATCTCCCCTGGGCCTTACCTCCCTAAACAGAAAGAACCATACTATCGAGGTGACATTGGGTGGGATTGGTTCAATTTACGCTAGTTTGCCTCTTATTATCTATATTTTATCCTTACTACAAACTGTGTGATAAAATTTTGGCACCATTTTCGGGGAACACTGAGTCAAAAATTCCTCAAGATGACAATTTTCGGTAATCCTTGCCTTTAGAGTCTTTATCTTACAAACTTACCTGGCGACTCCACTAGGGTATTTTCCCTTTTCTTTGATAGTTTCAAGGAAATTATCTGGTGACTCCACTAATGATGACCCGTAGCGGGCGTCAGTACTCAAACCCCTCTGTTGTGGTAATTGTCACCCCTATGAACCCTACTCCTCTTGTAAATTCCCACAAATGGTATCACCCAGGAACCTTTGGTTGTTTTTACCTAAGTAACATCCAAGGTGGATTGCATGATTTTCCCAAAGATGCCAATTCTTGGTTGCCACTCTTCTCGGGAAAAGGGGTACTTTCCGGTAATTCACATTGGACCCAATTTTGTGACAGTTTCGAATTTCATCAAGCTGGTCAAGAACACCCTAATGTCTTTATGAGGATTTTTGCGAGCTCTCTTATTGAATACTCCAAGACTTGGATTGATCATTACCCAAAAGGAGGCATAAAAACTCATGAAGAATTGGAAAGGGCCTTTAAAATAAGGTGGTGCGATCATGAACAGACACAACTCTTATACTCTCAATATCTTGATATTTGCAAGGGTTCCAGCGAGGGCATTAGGGATTTCAATGATAGGTTCAATATTCTCCTCAAAAGGGTCTGACCTAACCTAAAATCAGAAGAATCTATCCTTGAACACTACATAAACTCATTGGAAATAATTTTGCAGTTTACCCTCAAGGATCGGTCACCCTCAAACCTAGAGGAAGCATAAGATTTTTCTTACCATATTGAGAGGAATCTTGAATTTGAAGACTACATCTATCAGGTTAACCTCTCACACAATAAAAACCCTTGGGAATCTAATGATGAGGATATTATAGAAACTGAACCTAAGCCCCCAGAAATCCTTGAAGTAAAACTCACGCCTCCTAAAATAAAATGGAGCTTTTCCCATAACAATGAACAATATGTTCCTCTTTAGGAACCCCCTACGGAAATAGAATCTCCTCGGGACCTTTTCCCACACAAAAAGGAGGAAATCAAAGCTCCGTTTCCACAAACGTATGATAGTGACCTTCTTGAAGAAGTTCCCCTTTTTGTCCACCAAGTGGAAATCATTGGGTCAAAGCGTGGTGAGGTCACACCTTTTTATGTCACTCTCCAGGTCAATAACTCCCTCCTTTGTAACTGTGTTTTTCACCCAAATGATGCAGCCAACATTATGACTGAGGAAATCATGCACCAATTGGGTTTAAGTGTTTCACAACCAAATTCCGAGGGGGGTTTTGCAAAAGGAGTTATTAAGGATATAGAAGTTGCTTTTGACTCTTTCCCTAGTGCTCCTTTCTATATAGACATGATGGTGGTAGACATCCTGAAAAATTGGGGTATCATTCTCCACAAAGACCTCATAAAGCACTTAGCTGGAAGTTTTCAAGACTAAGAGTCTAAATCAATCATCCCTCACCCCGAAGGAGGATTCTTCACCCTCCATAGAGAACCCCTTGTAGGATCCTCAGTTGAAACCTTTGATGAGTTGAGTGACCAACTCTTATGTATTGACAAAGGCATCGATAATTGGTTTGTCCAAGGAGGGAATTCAGAAATAGACACTATCGAAGAACCTGAAGGAATTTGGATCTTAGAGTTTAATGGATCCCACTCAAGTTTCGGATAAGGTGTTGGAATTGTCTTGACAACTCCTTCTGGTGAGGCTTTTTACTATTCGTATAGGCTAGAATACCATTGCACAAAAAACATTGCCGAATATGAAGCTTTGATCCTAGGTTTCAACTTAGAAATTGGCAAGGGTGTCACATACTTAAAGGAAAAAAGGAGATTCAGAGCTTACAGTGTCACAAGTGTTGATGAAATTTTCTATGAAGAATGAGAAGTTGAAGAAGTACCAAGACTTAGCTCAATCCCTTTTGAAATACTTTAATATAGTTTCAATTGAAGCCATTCCTTGAGAATAAAACCATGTGGGAGATGTCTTGGCTGTTTCTACTTCCACCCTGCAACCTTGTGATGGACCACTTCGTGACCTATGCAAAATGGAAGTCCTCTCTAGACCTTCTATTCCCGATAACTTAGAGCACTGGCAAGTTTTTGAATATGATGACCAAATCATCAAGTTTATGGAAAACAACAAAGAATTCACTGATTCACAAATAAACTTTCTGGCTGATTCCATGAACTTGGAAGTTATGCACCTCCAAAACAACACCTTTCCCAAAGGTTGCATCCCCCTTGGAAAATCTCTTTGACAGACATGATGTTTTCAAAAGAAAAAGGCCCATCAAAGAAGCATATGAAGCCCTAGAATTTAATATCGGTACAAAAATATACCCAAGGATGGTTAAGATAGGGAAAGGAACCACTGAGAAGGAAAGGTTGGAAATACTAGCACTCATTAGAGAATTTAAAGACACCTTTGCATGGAACTATGATGAGTTGAAAGCCTATAGGGGAGATGTCATCTAACATGCCATACCCTTGGTAGAAGGAGCCAAACCTTTCCGACAGAAGAGAAGACATATCAATCCAAAGTTAGCAGGCGAAATACATAAAGAAATCCAGAAGATGGTTGACACTGGTATCATAGCCCCTATCAGATATTCTTCTTGGATGTCAAATTTGGTAGTTGTCCGAAAGAAGACCGGTGACATATGCCTATGTGTTGCTTTTCGCAACCTTAACCAATTATCTTTGAAGGAAAACTAACCCCTCCCAAACATGGAACATCTGCTTCAAAGGGTTACAGGGGTAGGGATGATGTCCATGTTGGATGGGTTTTTCAGATACAACCAAGTCTTGCTCAAAGGAGAAGACCAACTTAAAACAACATTTACTATGCCATGGGGAACCTTTATGTACTTAAGAATGTCGTTTGGTCTTATGAACGTCGGTGCTACCTTTCAGAGAGTAATGGACTTTGCCTTTAGGTATCTCATACAGAAAATCATAGAGATTTACCAAGATGATCTCACAACTGTATCAAAGGATAGGAAAGACCAACTTTCACACCTTAGGATTGTCTTCGAGTGATGTAGGAAGTATGGTATCTCTCTGAACCCAAAGAAGTTTGTTTTTGGGATCGACGAGGGAAAACTTTTGGGTCACGTTGCTTCAAAGTGGGGTGTTTCCATAGATCCTAAGAGGGTCCAATCAATAAAATATGTTCATCCTCCAGTCAACAAAAATTCCTTACAATCCTTTTTCGGAAAGATCAATTTCATTCGAAGATTTGTTCCAAACTTTGTTGAGAGGATAAAACCCATGAGCGATTTGCTAAAAAATGATGTTGCCTTTAGATGGGATGATAAAGCCATCAAACATTTCTAGGATATAAAGGATTCTATCTCCCAATCCCCTGTCTTGATCAACCTTGATTATTCACAAGATTTCATAATATTCTCATTTGCCTCCCAGGATACCATAGAAGGTGTTCTAATGCAAAAGGATGCTGATGATTATGAACACCCCTTAGATTTTATGAGAAAATTTATTAGAGACTCAGAATTGAATTACTCCATTACTGAGAAGAAAGTGTATGCCTTGGTGAAGTACCTCAAACAATTTAGAAACTACATCAGCTATAATAAAATTAAGGCTTATGTCCCATACCCAGCGATAAAAGATGTCCTATCACAACAAGATTGCATGGGTAATAGGGGAAAGCGTGTTTCCAAAATCCAAGAATACGACTTATAAATAAAACCCACCAAGATAATAAAAGGACAAGGTTTAGCCCGGATTCTAACCGAGAGCAACCAAGAAGCCATACAGATGGGGGAGAGTGAACAAATAAATGTAGTGGTTAGTGAACTAGAGCATGATGAGTGGTATTCTGATATCGTCTATTGCCTCAAGAACTTGTCTTTCCCCAATCACCTAATGGAATAAAAAATAAGAGCTTTGATACTGAAGGCTATGAAATACTGCCTGACCAAAGATGGCCTTAGCTGGATAAATCCTGATGGGGTCATTCTCAGATGTGTTAACAAGGAAGAAGCAAATAAATTATTGGAGGAATTACACTCTGGATACTGTGGTGGGCATTTTGCAGTTTATACTATTGCCCAAAAGATCCTGAGGGCTGGGTATTATTGGCCAAAACTCTTCTCTGACACTCACCAACAGGTCTGATCTTTCCATCCCTGCCAATACTTCTCTGGCAAACCAAAGACCCCAGCACAACCTCTAAAACTCGTAGTAGTGGAAGCACATTTTCAATAGTGGGATTTAGATTTCATTGAGGAGTTTAAAGACAACTCGAGAAATGGCTACCAGTGGATCCTAACAGCTACATACTATTTTACTAGATGGGTTGAGTCCATCCCCACAAAGAAAGCCAACGAGGAAGTAGTCATGAACTTTTTGGAAGACCAGATCATAACTAGGTTCGATGTCCCTTCCAAAATCACTACAAACAATGCCAAATCCTTTAGTTCACACGCTCTAGTAGAATTTTGATTAAAATATGGCATTGTCCTATCCCATTCCTCCAATTACTATCCACAAGGGAACGTGTTGGAAAAATCTAGAAATAAAAACCTTATGAATATTATCAAGAAGGTTGTGGGGGAAAATAAGAAATATTGGGATAGAAAAATTAAGTATGCAGTTTGGGCAGACCGAATAACAACAAAGACCTCAACAGGAAATACTCTGTTTGAGTTAGTATATGGACTAGAAGAAAAACTTCCTGTGAACCTCCAAATCCCCATCATTCACTTTGCTCAATAGTATGTTACAGATGGGGAAGCAATCCAAGGGCGAATCAACCAACTGTTAGAGTTATATGAAACTAGAAGAAATGCCCTTGGTCAGGTGGGAAGAAACCAAGAGAAGATTAAAAACACCTTTGATCACAAAGCTAAGGAAATAAAATTTGTTGAGGGAGATCTCGTACTGCTATGGGATAAAAGAAAAGAGAAACTTGGTATGCAGAAAAAATTTGATAGTTTATGGACAGGTCCTTATAAAATCACGAGTCATGCAGGTATGAACTCTTTCAACCTGGGTACCATGGAGGGAGAGGCCCTAAGGCAGCTAGTGAATGCTTTACACATCAAGCGTTACTATCCACCAACAACATGACAGGTAAGTGCAGGTAAGTAGGTAGGCATTTTTGCATTCATGTATTATACCATTTGTACTGCATATTAGTTTGGTTTCACATTCACACTTATGATTTCTTTATTTCAGTCTTATATATATATGCCAGGGTGGCATTGCCACCCCAATTGGTTACTGATATTTCTATTGAGATCAAGCAGGTAAACAGGTTATGCTAGAGATGTTGAGTTTCTCATGCGCTCTACGGTGAGCACATGTCCCCGAGTTGGAGCCAGATGCTATCCCCCACTTTTAGGGATAATTAGGAGATCATGTCTCGAGGCCCATAGGTCCTAGACATGGAGTACTGAGAGTTGGATCGACTTTCTTATGGCCATGGAGGGCCCACATTTTCTTCCTTTTAGCGCCTCTATCTTGTCAGCAACAACAACATCCATCACCATCGGCTTGGTCTTGTGTCAGAGATGGTTGTTGCTCCATGAGGTAATGAGTCCGAGTATCATGGTATGTGTCACTTTGATCATCAAAACCCATGAATATGTGCATTTGATTCCTTTTGTTTCTAACAAATGCTTGGATCTTATACTTTCCCACTTAACCATGTCTGGGGGGAATGGCAGGATGACCTAGTAAGCCTGTGTCTGTAGGTTTTGGTTTTCCACTGGGAGGATTTCTGAAGAGTCATCGCCCACTCCCATCATAGCACCACTTTTTCATCTTGCTTCCCGCTCATCTATCCCATTACACTTTTTCGGGCACTGGGTTGACCTATTTTCAGGATTTCACCTTATCTCGTGGGAAGAAGGGGCTAAAGGCCCATAAGGTAAAAGAAATTTGGAAAAAGATAAAAGACTAGGAATAAAACCTCGAGATGCTTCACCCAGGGATCACTGAGAAAGAAACAAAAGGATTCTCAGTAAGAAACAAGAGGGACCCACAAAAATAATAAAACAAGACCTAGTCAGAGGATAGGGGGTATTATCACGAGCCATCCTATTAGATCCATGGGTATATAACATTATGACATTAACACCAGTTGGTTACCATGCCAGGGTAGTGACTCTTGGTTGCATTACCAAGAGAAAGGGGGTCTCATCATGAGCCAACCTTCTCATCTCTATGAAAGTACTTGTGGGTAACAATGCCACCTCTGGTGACCACGCCAGGGCTGTTGGATTACTGAGAGGGGGGGGTGAATCAGTAATAGTGGAATTATAATCCCTTTTCTTCAAATGTTATATCAATGTAGAATTATTATCCAATAATGAGCAGTAATATATAAACAATCACACACATACACAGTTCACCAGTGTTTTACGTGGAAACCCAAATCGGGAGAAAACCACATAATGCTTTTTCTTATATGTCTTGAAGAATTATATTCATTGGAAGAACCAACTTCCTTTGTTTTGCAGCTGCAACTGGAAGGAGGCTCCAACCCCCTAGTTTCTCAGGATACAACCTGATGGAAGCTTGAACTCCCCAATTCTATGGCTACAACCCCCAATGTTCTCTGGCTACAACCACCTGTCCTTGCCCCGTCCTACCACCCTGAAGTAGAAGTAGAATGATGGAACCACTGTCACACTATCACTGTGAGATATACCGTTGTAAACTTGTACCAATAAATTTGAACCATGCATCAACCATGCATCAA
>ML816877.1:65985-76538 GCA_009831015.1 Picea engelmannii
AAAAATTCACTTTCCTTCATCTCATTATTCCATAATTAAGCATGGGTTATCTTACTCCACAAAGCGTCTTCCCGTGAGGGCTTTCACCATAAGGGGACCACTTTGGAGTTCATCCATATTTACTTCTTATCAACCATGACAAAGAAATAATGAGTCATATTTACATCAAATAATATTGGGTCCATTACCCAAACCTTTGTGCTACGGGGCTTTCTTCAAGGGTTGACATCAATGACAACCAACCTTAATCAACAAGGGCAGTTTCCCCTGATTAGATTCTTGAAACAAAATAATAAAAGAATAAGAATAAAAGGCATGAATGGGCTTGGAAACAATTTGCATCCAAGATAGGTGCAACTCACCTCTACCAAGGCACCCACTAGTAAAGCTTTGCATCCTCTGCCCTCACTACACCCACTTGTCTGGACATCCCTTTTCCACATCACCCACTTACATGGCTTAGATGAAAACTCTTCTGGAACTTTCCTCTTTCAGTGGACACTAGCCCAATAGGACACCCTGTCATTTTCTCCAAACTTGTATTGCAAGCTTGTGTAATGTCTTTGAGATTTTAACTGAGATATTATGGATTTTATGCACATGTTTAATAATATTGATGATATGATGTGATTTTCATTGCTATGATCCCTGTGACTTATGAGCCCATGGAGGGCGTAGCCGTTGATGTGCAGGATCATGCCTGACGGACAGGTACCATGTTGGACCGGTACACATGGGGAGATGATCAGTTCGGACCTCCATGGGGCTGAAGAGCCCACCAGATGGATGTTGAGACCCCATCATGGGGCAAAGACAGGACAAGGATGGATCAGAGGCTTTGCACCAGAGAGGAGGATGTCGTTCCACCAGAGGCACCCTGACAGAGCTTGACCTAAGGGGGTTGTTCCCTCTCCATTGGAACGTTGACCCTGGAAGGCCCAGGACGTCACCCATGATGATCATGATGTCATCCAACCTTGTGGACGTCTTGGGAGGCAGATTTGGCAGTATTGGCACGTGTGGCAGGTTGGAGAAGCCCAAGGAGGGCTAACGTCTTGCTCCATGATGTTGTACTTTCCCTAAAATGGGCTAATGTCACCCTAAAGGGGGCATGACGTCTCTCTTTATCTTGATTAGGGTTTAATTTTAATAATTTAATGTAAAACAATATGATTTTTAGTATTTTGGCCTTGTCGGCCTTTTTTATGACCTAAAAGTGAAATTAGGTCATGGTACAGTATAAAATGAGGGTTTTTACTCTCATTTTAGGAGGATCTTTCACTCACTACTTGGTGAGGTCTGAAATTTGCACCCTCTTTAGGGTTTTTGGTGGAAATTTTAAGGCGCACCTTTTGAAGGAGCCTTTTTATTGGAATTTTGGCATTTATCTTTGTGGAAGGTGTTACAACTAGGGTTTGCTACTTGATTTGTTGGTTGAATGTAAGTAAATTTCTGCAAAACTTCTTAATTGAATGGTTGTAGTTTTATTTCTCTTGCATTTATGGTTATAATTTTCTGATTAAAACCCTGAGGACAAGCACACATAGAAGGTCCTTGTATCATGTCCCTATCAATATTTTTATCCATTTCATTTGCTGAAGATAGAGCCTTGCCTTAGCAACACTCTACTTTTATCACTTGCTGAAGAGGATTGAGCCTTGCCTTAGCAACACTCAAATCCATCTTCTCCTATGCTAGCCATTTTTTTTTTACTTTTCTGAAGCTAAGAAGGAAAGACCCATCAAGGCCTAGTTCCCCTACACCTTGGTGAGCTGATTTTCTAGGGTTTGCTGGTGAAGCCTTTCCATAGCAACACGTTTCCTACAAAACCTCTTGTCTTAGTTTTATGCCACCTTTTTTGAGCTAGCCATTTTTTCCATTGATCTAAGGAAGGAGGAGAGAGAACTGAGGCCTAGTTCCCCTACACCGAAGTGATCCTCTCTCCCCTAGGGTTTTTTCCTTGAGGCCTTGTCTCAAGGACAAAACCCTAGGGGACATTGGGTGGGATTGGTTCAAGTTACGCCAGTTTGCCTCTCATTATCTATCTTTTATCCTTACTACAAACTGTGCTATAACAACTACAATAAAGGCGCATGTTTCAAAGATGCCAAGTTAGAAAACTAGTGCATGGTGTTCATGGTAGTGGCTACAATAAAGGCACATGTGTCAATATGCCAAGTTAGAAAACTGTTTCTAGGCAATTTTTCAAAATGTACCCCTTTGACAATATTGTACACAAGACTTTTAATGTAAATATTTTATAGTCAATCCAATCTCCTTAAGACTACATTGAGAATGTTGTGTCCCATTATACAAAATAAAATATATAAATAAAAAAAAAAATAGACTTACACATATTTGAATTAATCGATTTTTTTTATTGAAAAACAACCTTTTTATATTAACTTAATAAAAATTTGAAAATATCAAATTTACTAGATTCATAACAAAATAAAAACTAGAAAAAACTATTTGTAAATAAAAAACATGTAAATAAATAAAATACAATGTAAATTTCAATTAAATATGACAATTTATACAAATATAACATTCCTATTTTTTTTTATTAAATTATAATATAACAAATTAACAATACACCATTCTAAAGGAAATATATCTCAATTGTTTCCTACCACCATAACAACATAAACACTATAACACAAAACATGTTAAAAACAATGAAATATATCTCAATTGTTTCCTACCACCATAACAACATAGAAACTATAACACAAAACATGTTAGAAACAATGAGAATAGAACAGAAGGCATCACATAAGGTTTTTTTTTTATTATTTAAAATAATTTTTGGAAAAAAATAATTATGGAAAAGGGATGTAGGTGGTATATATCTTTGGTTCAGAATAGAAGGCATCACTAAGCATCTACTAAAACAAGCCTATGTTAAGTTTTTTAACACATTGCAACAAACACTCTCATCGCAAACATAGCATGGAAATCACATTATTTTTAAAAAGTTCAAATCACATGTTTTTAAAAAGTTCAAATCACATTGTCCTTAAAGAAAATGGCAATTACACAAATATAATCAAAGATCAGAACTCTGTGATCAGATCATAGACTCACCAATATCAGCAAGCGATGAAACATACAGTGCCAACCCAATGGATTTAGAACAAATCATTCATAGATTTGTAGTTTTTAAAAGTGTTTTTTTTTTTTTTTTAAATTGAAAAAAAATAGAAAAAAATTACAATATGAAGGATTTCATTCTTTCAATACATTATAAACCCAAAATTAAAATAAATTAATATTGATAATTATTTATAATTGCAAAATAAAATACAATTTTAACATAGGTAGGAAGAGATAACTATACACATTTAACTATAATTATTTATATATCAAAATTAAAATAAATCTATGTTGATAATTATTTATAATTGCAAAATAATATATATTTTTAACATAGATAAAAAGAGATAGATAGGAAGAGATAGCTATACACATTCATCTAATAAATCATTATATTTAACTTTATTTAGAAAATCACTATCACATACCATAATGCCTTAAAGTTACAAGCTCGTATTTATGTTCTGAATTTATATCGAATGACAACTTTGAAGTCCTACTAAAATCCCAATCTGTGTCTAGGAACTCTGTAATTGCAATAACCGTTCAATTTGCATTGGGGTCTATTGAAATGTTATATCCAAAATCACTATTGAACCTGATTTATTTTGGTTAGAAGCCATTGGGTTTTTTTCATGGCGCTGCAGCTAGTGGAATTTGTGGTGTTGGAATTGTGCTTAAGTTGAGTGGTGATCACTTTTTAAAGATACATCTTATTGTTGAAACATGCTAGAATGTGGTGTTGGAATGTTAAAGCTCAGTTGCTTGGTTTGTGGAGTCTTCTAAGTTTTTCTTTGAAAGTTAAAATTTATCTAAATAAAAATAATAATGTTTTTTTAATCCATATCAATGCCATTTAAAATGGAGAGAATCTAAATATTTTCAATGATGAGACAGATAGTTATAAGAGTTGTCAAATTTTATAGTAATTTTTTTATCCTTAAAATTTAGTAATAGAAGAAGCAAGGGTTTACATTAACTTAGAGATTTATAATTTTTAATGATATAGAATTATAACTTTTAAAAACATTATTTCACCCTATATAATATTTGGATCTTAATAAAACATAGCATATCTTGGTGCTTAAAATTTATATTGAGTTTTTCATATTTTTAATTAATTATTATTTTTATTATAATATTATAATATTTCAAAACACATATTGCACTGAACTCTCTGTATCCCATTTTTCTTGAAATCTTTGTATCTAGTGGGTGGAGCCTCTATCATTGGAGTTTCATAGACTAGTATTCCCGAGAGTAACTTGAGCTAGATTTTTACTGTTGTAACTCAAAAATTTCCATCCTCTAAATGACTATTTAGATATAGAGTCCACTTGGACTTTTCATTATATACGTTTTGATAAAAAAAAAACTTCTTACATAGTGTTGTATGTTTTGAGTGATGTTTTCACAAAAAAGGATGATGTAGATATTCCTGAATGTGTTCATTTAGTACTTTAGTTACTTTCCATTGGCCCAAAGGCAAATGAGTCCCCTCTTTCAACCTCCTCTTCTCCTCCTTGTTCCTTTCCCTATAAACATGTCGGCATGTAAGAGAATCAAAAGAGGCCTGTAAGAATTTGATGTCTTCCACTATATTAGCAAGTCTAGTGTTGGTACATATTTTTGTGCCTCTAATCTAGTTAATGACATTCATTGAATCTCCAAATACATTTAAAGAATGACAATCATTTTCTATGGCGAGAGAAATGAATAGTTTTAGGTTCATCAATTCTGCATAATTATTTGATCCCGTCCCTAGGCCAGAGGTCAAGGTAAAATAGTGGGAGTTTGAAAAAATAGGATCCCTCCTCCCCCACATCTGTTTCTTTTTAGAAGCTCCATCAAAATAACCCCAAGGTTTTGTTTTGTCAATAATTTCCTCTTGAATTTGTCTTGACTTGACTCTTTCAACAAAGGGAGAACAGAAAGAAAGTAAGGCAATACTCTTGGTTGTTGTAATCTCTGGAACCATAGTAACTCCTTTAAAAATGAGGGAGTTCCAAGCTAGTCATATTCCCCAAATTACCAAAAGAGGAAGGCTATGTATCCCCTGTTTTCTCTGTTTGACCACCAGTCCTGCCAAGCTTGATCCAATGTTGGACCATTCCAACTTCAATGAGATTTAAAGTATCTCGATACTTCATTACAAACTTATTTGATGTATAGACACTCTAAAAAGATATGTATTGTTGTTTCTCCTTCATATTTACAGAGGGAGCACCAGCTTGGTCCATGATTATTTCTCTTCTGTAGTGTTTCCCAAGTCGACACCTTGTTGGATAAGACATTCCAGATGAATAGTCTTGATTTGGCCGGGAAATTCAGCTTCCAAAGCCTTTTCCACCATCGGACTAGCTCTCTTTGTAACAAATCTAAATTTAATTTGATATAACCATCCTTGGGCGTGTAGATTCCTGAAGGGGCCGAATCCCAAATAATTTCGTCCTCACAATCCCTTAGCCTGATCCATGTTCTCTTTAAATTTGTTATATATCTTTCCAACTCTATAGCATCCTCCTCTTCCAAACCCATCGAGTTTACCGATTTCCATCCTTGGGACCAGATGGTTTTTAGTCTTGGTTCTGCAAGTTTACTTAAAGTATCAATCCTATAGGTTGTTAGAAGAACGGTAAGATGTTAGGGTAGAATGTGTTGTCCCTTACATCCCAGCCAAGGATCTACGCCCAATCTAACCCGTTGTCCATTCCCTATTCTCCAAGCAAGGCCATCCCTGATGGCCGGAAAAGATTTGATAATATCCTACCAAATCATTGAAGCTCCTTTCAGATATTTTTGTGGAATCCTAATCCATTCCTCCAAAGAAACTGGTTGAATATACTTTTGAACCACTGAATATACTTTTGAACCACTGCCCTGGTCCAAAGAAAGGTAGAATTTATAAGACACCATCCTCCTTTTTCCACCAGCACTTTGGAAAAGAGAAATGTATTTTTCAAACCCCAACCTCTAAGAGCCTTAGGAACATCAATCCTTTCCCAATGAACCCAAGGAGTCACATGCAATTCTTTCTTGCCACTCCAAAGAAATCTAAAGGTGATTTTTCTAGCTGCTTCCAAGATCCCCTTTGGGATCCAAGAGAGTGACATCCAGTAAACTGGAATGGATTCCAACATTGATTTGACTAATACCAATCTTCCTACATGTGAAATCCACCTATGGCTCCAAATATTTAATCTTTTTTCCAATTTTTTCAATATCCACTTCGAGTCTTTCTTCTTGTAGTCATCTGGTTTTAAGAAGAAGCCCAGGTATTTCAGACCATCATCAAGTTTATTTTCCTCAAAAGGAAAGTGTTTCCTAAAGGCAAGATGCTCTTCTTCAGTGAGCATATTGGTTGTGAGTGATGATTTTCCTTCATTAATTTCCATACCTGTTTCTTTTGAGAAAAGGCTTAGTATGTTTTTTAAAGTTTTTGCATCCCGTTTGGATCCCATACTAAAGATCAACACATCATCCACAAAGAGAAAATGTGTAATTTGTAGAGTTTGTGAAACTTTGATTCTGGAGAAAGATCCTGATCTTTTTTTCCCCTCTGCTGAGTCCTTTTGTGACTAAGAGAAAAAGCAAAGGAGAAAGAGGACAACCCTGCCTTAGGCCTCTTTCTGAATGGAAAAAGGGTGAGGCAAAGCCATTAATAATAACTACAAAAGAAACTGTTGTTAGAAAACTCATGATCCACTTGATGAATGGTACTGCAAATCCCAAATGAGTTATTAATAAGCATAGATAAAGCCAACTTAGTCTATCATAGGCTTTGGAGAGATCAATTTTTAGCACTGCGTCCTTCAGTTTCATGGATTTAATGTTGTGAATTCCTTCTTGAGCTACCCCTATTGGTTCATGAATTTGCCTACCTTCCAAGAAACCAAACTACTTAATCGAGATTCTTTCTGAGAGTATAATTTTCACCCCTCTTGCTATAATATTTGAGACAATTTTGTAGAAGCAATTACAGAGGGAAATTGGTTGAAATTCATCCAAAGAAACCATGTTGTCAGTTTTTGTAATTAAAGCTATGAAGGTATAGTTTAAGCTTAGTGGTATTCATCCTATAACTCTGGTATCCTCTACCAATTTTAGCAATTCTTGTCCCAGAAGATCGTAAAAACCCAGAAAGAACTCAATAGTCCAACCATCTGGACCTGGGATTTTTTATTTTTGAAAACTTTGAAGGACTTATTTTAGTTCTTCTTCTGAAACTTCTTCCATCAACTATATATTATCCTCTTCATCAACGAATCTTGGGAAGAGCTGGGCCATTCAAACCACTTCTTCTATTGAAGCTTGATTCTCTGCTTTGAAGAGTTCTTGAAAATGCTTTTTACCTAATCTTGACATTCCATCAAAAGTGGTCTCCAGATTTCCTCCTTGATCTCTTAGGTGCCAAATGGTATTAGAACACCTCCTACCTTTAGCAAATGCTTCGAAGAACTTTGTGTTCTCATCTCCACTTTCCAGCCAAGTAGCTCTACTTTTCAGTCTCCATGATTCTTCCTTGTCCATAAGAAGATTATTCCTTATTTCTTCTATTCTTAGTAGTGAGATCTTGGTCTTAGGTGTTGAAAACCCCCCGGCCCCCATATTCCTCATAAAATCTTTGTAGTTTAGACTCAATTTCTTTTAGCTCATGATCTTCATTTTGTCTTTTCTGAAAATCCCATATCTTTACTTTCGCTTTGATTCTTTTTAGATTATCAACAAATTGAAAGGTTGTTGAATGATGGCTTTCGTAAAGGAAGGGTATCCAATTTTATTTAACAAGATTAATGACAGATCATATGCTATCCAAGTCTTGTTAAATTTGAATGGGTTGGCTGATTTTTTTGGACCTTGTCTAAATTCAAAGAAAATAGGGTAATGGTCAGAAATTCCCCTGAAACCAATCTACTGTTTCAATGGCCATTTTTTTTCCAATAAAGAGTCAACAATCAAAAAACGATCCATCCTTTTTTCTACTTGATCCTCCCCCACCCTATTGTTCCTCTAAGTTGGTTTGAGTCTAGTGGGTTCAATATCCACTAGTTTGCAAGCCGCAAGTTTTTGGGTAAAGTATCCTACCAAAGGGTCTTCTCTTGCATGCATACCCCAAACTTCAGAGAGTCCCAAAGAAAAATTTAAATCTCCCCCTAAAATGACTGACTAATATTTCAAGAAAGACTTGTTAAAAATAGTGTCCCATAAAGAACCTCTATTCTTGTAGGGACCGTAAACATTAATAATGTGAAGTTCTTCCCCTATCTTTGGACCAAAAATAGTTATGCCTAGCCCTGACTCCATTCCCCAAGAGTTTGTGACTTTGATAGTCTGTGTGTTCCAACCTAGTGCCAAACCCCCATATCTTCACATGGTGTCCAAAGTTTCAAAATCCCATCCAGGAAGAAATTTTTTTAGTCTAGATTTTACCTCCTCCCCTTCCCCCATAGTCTCTTGTAACATTAGAACATTAGGGTGTTAGAAGATAATCACCCTTTTTAATGTTGGTCTTTTAAGGGGACCAACCAGACCCGTACAATTGAAAGAACAACACTTCATTCAGAACCCTTTCCCTGGGTCCGCACTGCTCTAAGTGCCCGTTCATTCGATTGTTGTTTCCCAGCCAAAATGTCACTCTCGAATTTGGACTATGATTTCGAAATCAGTGATTTCCTTCCTTGTCCTCCTCTATTCAACATCCTTGCTACTTCCTTGCCTAATCCACCCGAGGAATATTTCTTCTGATATCTAAGAAAATATCGACCAGACGAGTTCTCAGAGGATGATGAAGATGAGTCCTCTTCAATGCTACAAAGCCTCTTAGAGCTTGGAGGATCAGTCATCAAAGAAACATTCACAGAGGAAACCAGGGGTCTAGAAGCTATCTGAGAGGGTCTTGTTGAGATATACAAGTTTTTGATAGCCTCCAACCACTCATTGCCTTATAAGTTTAAATTATTTATTAAAAAAATAATTGGAGAAGAGGAAGGTAAAGGATTACCCGAGACCAAGTTATTTACGTTTTACGGTCGTGTCTTGATAATACTTAAATTCTCGGCCTCTTCTATTGCTTTGATGCCAAAATATGAAGAATATTATTTCCTTTCCAGTATCATAACGCCTTTATAAACCTTTATCTTTATCTATGGACCACCTTAAAACATCTAATTCATGTCCTCCATCCTCGCTGGCCGCTGTACAGTTTTAAGGGAAAATGTTCCTTCCATGCATATGCACCCAATCAATAATAGTTTTAAGGGAAAATTTTCTTCCACTTTCTCTTCCCACTAGAGTTTGGTTTTCCATTCTGGTAACTTGACTTAAGGCCACTTCTTCCCCCAGTACCAGACTCCCAAGGTTTCCTTTAGATTTTAAACGTTTCCTCTTTTTTCTCTGTCCTTCCCATGCCTTCCTTCTTAGGTCGCTACATATTGCACCTTCAGAAAAGCCTGTAGACCCTGAAGCAAACTGTGAAAGACCTCTGATCTCCTTTTGCCAACCGAATCCCCGATGATCTTTTTCTTCTAATAAATCTGAGATAAAACCTTTTGTGGAGGAGTTGTTCATGGTTTCCTCCTGAATTCCCGGGAGCCATGAAAATAAACCTTCCATGGTCCTATGAATTTCTTCTACCTCTGAAGAGCCCTTCATCCCAGGAGAATTTGTTGTGGTCCTTAGACCCTCATGGGTGGACAAAGGCAAAGAACCACCTTCTGTCTAGTTGATCCAATAAATTTCGACACCCCTTTGAGGGCTAAGGGGAGGTAGAGAACCTTCTTCTGGGTGCGATGACCCTGATGTCTAGTGCTCCGAAAAATCCCCAAAACTTATCTCAAAAACCTCTTTAGCCAGAGGTGACTGGAAGAGAGATGGAGACAACGACTTACTTGGTAAAAGGAGATTTTCCTTTACAAAATCTGGGAGTTGCTGAGGAAAACATCCTGTTTCTACCATCTCAGTCGACTAGACCCCTAAACTTCCACCTGTCATTGTCCACATCTCCTCACTGTCCAAGTGGTCATTCGAGGTGACCACGTGTTCTGACCTCTCCATGTCAGTCTCCTATAACCTCCACTTCTATCACATATCTCGCTCATCGGGAAAAACCACCACAAACAATCCACCTTTTTTACCATAACCGCAGTCCCTAACCGCAGACCGAGCTTTTACCATAGACCCCATCCTCCCGAAAAATTTCCTTCAAAAGGAAAATATGGTTTTATTAAGTAATAAAATTATTAATTAACATTTAAAAATAAAGATTTATATATTTATTTAAATAATTAAATTTTAATAGTAAATTTTTATTTTAAAAATTAAATTTCTTACATTCTAAAATCAAAATAAGGAGTTATGTTCAAGCTAAGATATAAAGATAAGAAAATGTCCATGATTTAGTTGTATTGATTTTAATAACCATATAGTAGTGATTTTATGAGTGATATAATGTAAAATAA
>ML816877.1:83941-113868 GCA_009831015.1 Picea engelmannii
AGAGAGAGAGAGAGAGAGAGAGAGAGAGAGAGAGAGAGAGAGAATATCAATCTTAACTCTAGCGAAGAGATAAATTCCCTAGGGGTGAAAACCTTTTCTAAATTGAAAAAATTGTCGAAAATATTTTCACCTCAAGGGATTTGATCCCTTTCAGTATGTGTTAGATCCAAAATTAACATGGATCTATGATAGAAATTATATATGACCAAACGTTTATGTAATGGCGTAATGTTGTGATGTGTTGCAACAACCATTCAATTAATTTAATCAATTTATTCTATATAATTTCAAGGGTCAATTAATAATGTCATTTGGGTCCTTTAAAAAATACGGGAATATATTTTCAATCTTTGTTTGTGATTCTAGTGGGTGTTGGATGTGACTTCATTGGCTTTTATTTATTCCCTTCTTAAATTCTATGATCTATCAACCATGTACAATTCTACTTATATTAGTTCTAATGAAGAAAAGGATAAAATAGGTGTATTTGAGCAGAATCTTAGTGTGACTTGTAGATCTAAACAAAAAATATACTCTCTTACATCCATCCTAATTATAAATCTACCTCTACCTCATATATATTATAGAGAGAGAATTTCAACGCAGTAAAATAATTCATGATTAAGTCTCTTTCCAAATGAGGATTAGATGTAGAACTAGGGAAATACTCCTCTTATGAGATTTAACTCCCATTACACCTCTACTAAAAATATTTTTTCTATCTATGTGGCCTCTTTCTAGATCATAGATGTGGATCTAAATAGGGGCTTTGGAATAATGATGAATGTGAGTATATTTATATAGTTGTATGTATCCCCATGTCGATCCATCTCTTTGATGTAAGCCAAATCCAAATGCTAGGGGATTTATTCTAGATTTGCTTCTCTTATAAATTAATTTGAAGGATCATGCTTAGAATTTACAAACTTGAAAGAAGAATGGTTCTTTTTCATGTGGGGAAATACTTATTTACTCTCTCATGAATAAAATGCTTTAGAAGTTTGTGATTGTGTAAAAACTTTGTAATAATCCAGATATAAAAATTATTCAAAACATAAATAAAATGCTAGAAATGACAGATAAACAACAATATAACCAGAACAACACCACAATAACACCAAAATGATATCAAAATAACACCATAAAGAGCACTTCGATTACTGAGTGCAATGTTTACCTCCAGCAGAGCATAGCTCTATTACAATAATATCCAAGACAATAGTTCTCATACCCTCGACTCCTATTTATACTAAATATGTCTATCAAAAGAACCATCTAGAGGAAGCTTCTATTAGGTCTTCTTACATTCGACTTATTATTCCTTATTGTTAGGCCTTATTAATATTGACCCTTATTATATCAGAGTATATTATTCTACCTACGTGAGGGGTTAGGTCCCTAACATGTCCTCCCCCTTAAAAACAACCTTGTCCTCAAGGCTTGAGATGTGGAAATTGTTGCATAATGGTAGTTGGTTCCCAAGTGGCATCTACTGGGGTTGTATCTTTCCATTGGACTAACAATTCCTTGATGGTTCGCTGATGCAGGCGATGCTCACGCTAGTCCAAAACTGATTCTGGTTGTAGCCAAATGGATCCTTCTTTGTCCAACTCAGGAAGGTTGGTTTGAGTTGGGCACTTAGTTCCAATCACCTTCTTTAAGTAGGAAACACGAAAAACATCATGTAGCTTAGAATGACTGGGTGAAGCTAACTAATAGGCCACCTGTCCCACAAGATTGATAATGGTATAAGGACCATAAAATTTGGGCACCATTTTCTAACAATGGTCAGCCTTGAGGGAATTTTTCTTGTAAGGTTGTAGTCGAAGAAACACCTGATCCCCTTATGCAAATTGATGTCCAGGGTGACCTTGATCTGCTTGTTGCTTCATGCAATTCTGGGCCATGAACAAATTCTCTTTGAGGGTATGGAAAATAGCCTCTTGGACTGTAAGCGTTTGGTCAACCTCCTGGACCTTCGAGACACCTGGTAAATATGAGATAACTGGAGGTGGATTTTTTCCATATACCACTTTAAAAGGATTCATGTGGGTAGTTGTATGGTATGAAGTGTTGTACCACCATTCAACTAGTGGTAACCATTGAGCCCACTGATTTTTCTTTTCCGATGCAAAACACCTAAAATATGTTTCCAAACACTTGTTGACAACTTCAATTTGACCATCAGTCTAGGTATGATAAGCTCTAATAAGATGTAATTGGGTGCCTTGTAGCTTGAACATTTCTTGCTAAAAATTGATGGTGAAAGTTGGGTCGCGATCATAAACAATAGAATGCGACATGCCATGAATCTTGAAGACCTGATCCATGAAAATTTGAGCCACAGTGGATGATGTAAATGGGTGTTGAAGATCACACAAATGAGCATACTTGGAAAGGCGATCAATGACCACCATGATGATTGATTTATTTCCTGATTTAGGTAAGCCTACAATAAAATCCATAGAGATATCCTGCCAAATAGCAGGTGGAATCGGAAGCGGTTGTAGTGTGCCAAGAGATTTGACTGTTTCACCCTTGTTGCGTTGACACACATCACATTCAGCCACAAAATTACGAACGTCCTGTTTCATACCATCCCCAAAAAAAAAACGTTTGAACCTGTCATAGGTTTTGGTAAACCCTGAGTGCCTAGTTGTGGGTGTAGCATGAAGCTCATAAAGTACTGTGGATTTAAGTTTTGACTATTTACTTAAATACAAATGACCTTTGTATTGAAGCTCATCATGGAGCCAAGAGTACCCTAGGGAAACTGGATAATTGGACTACAATTGTTGTATTGGATGTGAACTTTTGGGATCGTGTAGCCGTTCCTAGCGAACTGCTTGGAGCCAATCTGGTAAAATGAAGAAGAGAGAGAAAAAGGACCCTTCATCTTCATATTTTTGGGAAAGTGCATCTGCAACCACATTGTCTTTGCCTTTCTTGTAAATGATCTCATAATCATATCCAAATATATTAATCACCTATTTTTGTTGCTCTGGGGAGGAAATGCGTTGTTTCAGAAAATACTTGAGGCTTTGATTATCTGTCTTAATTTGGAAGCATTGCCCCAATAGATAAGGGTGCCAAAGATCAACTGTATGTAGAATAGCCAACATTTCCTTTTCATAGATTGATTTGCTCAAATTTCGTTCAAACAGTTGTTTGCTGGTAAAGGCTAAAGGGCGACCTTGTTGCATAAGGACATCGTCAATTCCTTTCCCTGAAGCATCACATTCCAGGACAAAGGTCTTTGNCAACATTTCCTTTTCATAGATTGATTTGCTCAAATTTCGTTCAAACAGTTGTTTGCTGGTAAAGGCTAAAGGGCGACCTTGTTGCATAAGGACATCGTCAATTCCTTTCCCTGAAGCATCACATTCCAGGACAAAGGTCTTTGTGAAATCAGGAAGTGCCGGGATGTGAGTGGTGCACATGGCCATCTTCAAGGTTTTAAAATCCTGAGAAACTACTGGAGTCTAGGTGAAAGAATTCTTTTTAAGGAGTGCAGTGAGAGGGGCCACAATCTTTCCATAATTCTTAACAAACTTGCGATAATAACCTGTTAAGCCCAGAAATCCACACAAAATTTTGAGAGTCTTTGGGTGAGGCCAGTATTGCATAGCTTCAATATTTTTAGGATCCACCCTAACACTGTGCTTTCCCACAAGGTGATCCAATTAATCGACTTCTGAGGCGCCAAAAGAACATTTAGATTGTTTCAGGAAAAGTTGGTGCTGAGAGAGTAGATGGAGAACTCGATCCATATGAGAAAGATGGTTTGTCCAGGTTTTTCTATAGATGAGGATATCATCAAAGAAAACTAAGACAAATTAACGGAGAAAAGGATAGAAGACATGATTCATGAGGCTTTGGAAAGTGGAGGGAGCATTACACAAACCAAAGGGCATGAAAAAAAACTCATAGTGTCTCTCATGAGTTCTAAAGGTAGTCTTAGGAATGTCTGCCTCTTTCATACGGATATGGTGGTAGCCAAAATGAAGATCAAGTTTAGTAAAGAACTGGGCACCACTCAATTCATCCAAGAGGTCATCAATGATAGGAATGGGAAATTTGTCTTTAATGGTGAGTTTGTTGAGGGCGCGGAAATCAGGACACATGTGCCAAGAGCCTTCTTTCTTCATGACCATGACTACAGGAGAAGAGTAGGAGCTCGTAATAGGGCGGATAACACCTGTGTTAAGCATTTATTGAATCAATTTCTCAATTTCATTTTTTTGGGAAAAGGGTGACGATAGGGATGAATATTGGGAGGATGGATTCCTGGGACAAGGGGAATGGAATGATCATGAACACCATGGGAAGGAGGGAGTACCTGGGGAGTGGAAAAAACCACTTGATGTTTAGAGAGGATGGATTGGAGGTCCTACGGAACAGAGGGTGTTTCAGTTTCTTGTATGGCATGGAGTTGGGCAATAACGCCCAAATGACCTTTTTTTAGAATATTTTCCATGCGATGGGAACTAATGATCTCATGGGAACTGATGGGGATGCCTTGGAACTTATATTGCTGGCCCTCCTGATCGAATTGAATGGTTAATTCCTTAAAATCCATGAGAATGGGACCCAAAGTCATTAACTAGTCTGCACCCAACACAATGTCACAACCGCCCATGTCGATAGTAAACATATGGGATTTCAGGTGGTAGTCACCAATTTAGAGACACATTTTCACAACGCCCTCCACATTTCATGGATTTTCCATTGGAAATCATGATTTGGAAATTATTGAATGCACAAATATAGCAATTAGTTTCTTGGGAAATGTGGTGATGAATAAAATTATGGGTTCTTCCACTATCAACAAGAATGATGACCTTCCTATTCTTTATGTAGCCAATTAGTTTGAGGGTTTGGGGAGCAGAGAAGCTCGTGAGAGCATTTAAGGAAATGACCAGTTCTACTTCAGGAGGTTTTGAGGGAGGGGTAATGTCGATGGGTTCAAGTGACTCAGACATAAGGGGGGCTTCAACATCCTCTTCTGAAACATCCTCCGAGATGGCCATAAAAATATTTTGTTCCTTACACTTGTGTCCCGGAAAATATTTGTCATCATAATTATATCAAAGGCCTTTGAGTTGGCGTTCAACCATTTCGGTCTTGGTCAATTTTTGGATCTTTAGTGGAGTATGAGGAGTGGGATTTACTTGTTTAGTGAAAGGAATAAAGGGGGGTTTCTGGTTTTGAGAAGAGACAACATGTTGTGCTTCCTTATCTCCTTTAGTAGCCTCCACCCAACTCTAAGGCTGATCCATGGGGACATGGGCATGAATCTCATCCTTGAGGCCACTGATAAAACATTCTCGAAAAAAAGCATAAGACATGCCCTCTGTATGAAAATCCAGTCGCTCAAAAGAAGCTATAAAATCTTCCACTGTGCCAGATTGTTTCAACTTTTTCAAATGGACTAAATGGTTGGTGTCAGTGTTAAAGAATTCATAAAGCTCTGCCACAAAGTGTGTCCAAACAACATAACCTTGATGGGAAATTTTTCTCCATTGCCACCATTGCCAACGTTCTTGATCTAGATGGAGAACACCATATTGGAGTTTGGCCAAGTCATATGTAATGTCGTACAAAGAGAAATAATGTTCCATTTGAGTGACCCAACTACTGGGATCCAAGCCATCAAATTTGGTCACATCCACCCGCGGAAGGCGTAGGTCACGCTGATAATGATGGGGCTGAAAATTATGGGAATGAGAGCAAGTTTTAGCTTCGATATGCAAAGGTGGGTTAGATAAAGGGGGATCTGCAGGGATATGCAGCTTGGTGTAAATCATCAAAGCAACAGATTCAAGCTGGGTAGTCATGCCTTGTTTGAGGTCTTCTTTGAGTTCCGCGATTGAGGCAATGATGGAGGAATGCATGTTTTTATTGATGGTGGAAATATTGGAATTGAGTTGTCTCACTTCTTGTTGGATATCTGTGAAATTAGATTGCAAGGTAGTGAAGCGAGCTTCCAAGTCTTGGCTACGGGTATGGGCCATGATGACGAGGGAACAAAAGAGGGGCGGGTGGGGTCAATTTTTTTTCTGAAAAATGATAGGTATGAATGTAATAAGGGAGAAGATATAAATCCAATGGAATAGGTCTCAAATAATGGTGCAAAAAATTCCAGACTTTTTTTTTTTACACCTGCGGAGTTATACTCCGATTTGAAGAATACTGCAGTGATGAAATTCTTAACCAGAAAGAAATGTGTAGTGATTTGGCAAATCGAACACAATTGTGCGGTAATAGATCTTGTCTGTTTTATTTTTTTGTTCCCATCCCTAAAGGTTAGGTATTCAAGGGTTCTATAGACAAGGGTTTTCCCTGTGCTATAGCTCTCTAATATACGTGCATGGTACAATAGTAGTACTCAACCCAATATCTCAGGGCACCAACTAAGGAGGCTAGATTGTGCCCTTAGCCGTACTACCCGACTAACCAAGTACTAGAGAGTATATTCCTTAGGCCGATCTATATACAGGTGTTGTCTCATGCACTACCACTCGAAGGGGTACCAACAAGGGCTAGAAGGGTGGCCAACATATGTGCACTTAAGTACCACTTGTATTTCCTACGTGTATGAATCCTCGACCGTGGGTTTATGCGCGTAATGATAGATCTCTGTAGCTTAAAGATGTCCGGATACGTCTCTACCCTGAAAAAAAATTAACCCACAATTTTCTACCGAGAAAAGTGCTCTGACACTAGTAATAATCCAAATATAAAATGTATGCAGAAAAGAAATAAAATTCTAGAAATGGCAGATAAACAACAATATAACCAAAACAACACCACAATAAAACCAAAATGATATCAGAATAACACCAAAAAGATATTAGAATAGTGCCATAAAGAGTACTTCGATTACTGAGAGCAATGTTCACTTGCCTCTTCAAGGGGGAAACCCTCAGCAAAGAAGAGCTCTATTAAAATAATATCCAATACAACAGTTCTCATACCATCGACTCCTATTTATACTAAATATGTCTATCAAAAGAACCATCTAGAAGAAGATCCTTCTAGAAGAGGAAGCTTCTATTAGGTCTTCTTACATTCAACTTATTCTTCCTTATTTCTAGGCCTTATTAATATTGACCTTTATTACATCAGAGTATATTATTCTACCTATGTGAGGGGTTAGGTTCCTAACAAAATTCTTGGGTCTTTAACCCCATTCCTTTAAAAGATGATAAAAATTATCTTTCATAATCCAAGAAAGTTTTCTCTAATACCTTAACTTCACTAGCCTTGCTTTTGGAATTTAAGTATTCAAAACCTTGACCTATGAGTTTATCAAACATGCATCACATCACACTCTATTATATCCACCTTGGTTTGTTGTCCAAAAGATAAGTCATATAATACCAACCTATCGATGTTCCTTGTTGGGATCATTGTACGTCGATTCCCCACCAAATATGATCTCTCCATTTACTATAGATTAATTAATGTCATAGAATTCAATAACCATAATCACAACCCATCCCAAGTGTCGGTCGGTTGGGTTGTGTAGATTAGTGAGGCTTTACCATAACCACAACACATCACATTTGTAAATAATTATAGCATTCTCACATAGGTTCTACCTAGGAATCCTTAAGATAGGTTTAATAAGTTGGATCTATATTCAAACTAAAATTTGATTGTTTCTCTGAAAAAAAATAAATTAAACTCTTGAATTATACTAAAATTGGGTTATTTGTGTAAAATAAACTAGAAACTGCTATAGTAAAATTAGAGTTTAATTAAAATCTTGAGTATACATATACTTATTAATCTATGCATCATGCTCCTTTCATAATATGTTTCCAATCAAATTTCTATATGACAAGCCCATATTGTGATCGTTGTTAAAGCACAATCAATTTTGGATCATAACCTTCAACGATCAAATTACATTTGATGTGGTCATCAATATTGAAAACCCAACAAAGTCAGTGCATATAGGTTTAAATCATAATACCCAAATGAAATGTGCAACAATATTAACTCTTCCATCATAATCATATAACACTTGGATTGCTTATTTTAAAAAAAAGTACCAATTGTGATTATATTAGTTAGGTTGACTAAATCTATCAAGTGAATGAAGTGCCTTCAGAATCACTATTGATGGATGTAGATACCGATAAATGAATCAATACTTGAGATGTGATGGATGTAGATACATATGACTATCTCTTAGAAAACAAAGAAATTGTTGATGATCTTAATCTCTTATCTTTTCATCTTGTGAAACATATGTGTGTAATCCTCCAAATAATTTCTATTATTGTAGTGAGCTCTCTCATTTGAATAGTGAAGAGTTAATTCACTAGAATTGTTTTCATCCTGTCAAACATATGTGTGTAATCCTCCAAATAATTTCTATTATTGTAGTGAGCTCTCTCATTTAAATAGTGAAGAGTTAATTGACTAGAATTGTTGTATTGTATAGATATTTTAATTTATATTTAAGAACACTTTGCAATACTTCATAACTACAATGTATTTCTTTTTCTTCATTATTTTTATAAATAAATATGAATATTAACATAACATAATATAATCACACAATTTATTTTTTCTTAATTATATATATGAATGATAGATTTTATTGGGGGAAAGTTGTCCTCGTGGTTTACCAACCACATTATTGGCGTCATGGATGTGTAATTCCCTCGAGGGAAGTTTGCTAGAAGCGGCTTCTTCTTTCTTAGCAGTAGGGCCTGTTAATGAATAGGTAAACCATCGATCAAGATTGAATCACTATGGACGTCCAAGTTAATTATAGGAGTTTTAGGTTAATGTTGGGATATTCTAGGCAAGGTGTCAATAAACTTAATTGTTAGGAGATTAGAATTTTCTTTTAATATTTGAAAGCCCAATTATATAAAAAATATTATGAATAATCCATATATATATATATATATATATATATATATATATATATATATATATTTAACAAAATTAAAATAATAATAAAATCCATATAAAGAATCAATGTCCGTCCTCTTTCCGTCAGAATTGTTAAAATGGGTTCAACCTCCACCTCTTAACAGAGCTTCATTTTGACGAACAATGATAGTATGAAAGGGACCAGACTTGTGACATGTAATCACTAAAATAATCTCATAATAATATTAAAACAAGGGTTGTATGGTAGCTTAGTCCATGCCGAGATGGATTAAGGCACATGCTAGACATGTCTACTCATTTTGGATATGTCCACTCATTCATTGTCTTTGTTAAAGGGATTGTGTACATAAAACTAACTAAAAAAAATTGGAAGATAAATACCACTTAGAAAATGGAAAGGAGACCAACTGTTCACAGGTTAGCCAAGCTACGCCTGGAGGCAGCCAAAGCAATGCCACACACTTCATATTAATCACTCATGAACATAAAGAAATACATCAGACAAAGAGTTAGAACAAACTCCTAGGAAATGGGATCTAAGTCCTAAATACAAACACAATCGCCTAACTAATAGATTCTCCATTATTTCTCCAACGCTCCCCCTTAATGGAGAAATGGATTGTCTATAATACAAATGCCTAACATAAGTAACATTATTGCTGGTCTTAGTCTCAACTAGGCTTACAAATTGACTCTAACAGTTTCATCTTGACTTTTCTTGTTGTGATATAGTGATGGAGATGGAGCTTCTTCCTTGGTTTGCTTCTCCAAATATGTTTCATCTTGACTCTGTTTTGCTTTACTTTCATCTTGGCTTTGTTCTTCTTCATTTTGGAACTTGGCATCTGACTATTGTTCTTTGTCCTCAACACCTCTACAGGTTCTTGGAAGCGTGTGTCTTTAATGATTGCAAATTATTCTAACTTCTCATAAGTGGGTTGCTTCTCTTTTTGGATACAATCATCAATGTCCTGCTCAATGGAATCTTGCAACATCAATTCATAATAATACTTGATTTATTCTGGGCTCCACACCATAAAAATTTACTCAATATTTTCTTCCTCATTTTCTTCATTTTCTTCCATGTTTTCTTCATAATCAGTCACTACTGAAAATGATTTGTTGTCTTGTAAACTTGCACACTCAAAAACATTGTTACAATCATATGAAAAATCATAGGAAGAACCATACTGGTTCTTTTCATTTTTCTCTTCTAAGAGAGCTTTCATTTCTTCGTCTTTCTTCCTTTCCTTTGATGTTGCAAAATAATTTTCATTTTCAGCTTCAACTACTATCACAATTGGTTGTTTCATGTATTCAACCTCTTTACCAGGCTCTATCACTACAAACATGTTGTCTTTCACTTGGTTTGTGTATCATGTTAGCACCGCCATTTTTCTTTCCATTTGGAGTCGATTTTTAGTCACGTTGTAACCCATGTGTTCGAACATGTGAGGTCAGGTACGTAAAAATGAAAGGGTCTAAATCAGTAAGTGGTCGATTGGCCCTTGGAAACAGGAAGCAGTGTTAGAGTCGAAACATACGTAAATAGTACGGGCATGTCGTTCCTAGAGAGTCGGGTCCTGTCAAAAGTTAGTCTCTACGTGCCCCAGGTTGAGTCAAGCAGTTAATGGAAGTCATTTCAGCAAGTGTTGTGGCTATTATCAGTTCATCACGAGGGTTGAAGGAATGAAAATTAGCGACGTTCACATCACATATTCCTTGCAAACCTTATCGCCTATACCTTTCACGCAGGGATGTGTTATGGAAGATCTGTGGTTCGATTCAAAACATCTAGTCGACATGAATTCAATGTTCTTTGGCACAATTCTTCTTTCTATCCAATCCGTTATAAATCCCAGAGTTTCTACACCCATTTTGATCACGAATTCAGATTTAGGCTGTGTTTGTAAGTTTTCTTGTAGTCCTAGTTCGACCAAATTCTCCATTTTGGGCATCCACCCGATATACTGCATGCAAGATAGACACTGGTCGCACCATGGCGACTTCTCAAAACATGAATAAGGGCGCACAAAGTGGTAGGATCTCCAGACCCGAGCCCCAAAGTGATTGGGATTCTTTCTCACTCACAACAGGCATTCCCAAGGATAAAAGAAGAATTTTCCCGTTGCCCACAGGAACGACGACGTCACACAATGCGGAACCTGGAGTGGGAGAAACTGTGCAGGAAAGAAGGACAGTAGGAGCCATATATCTGCAACAACAGATACCTCAGAGAAGGGGTAGACCAAGGAAGACCAAGGAAAATGGGGAAATTCTAATCTCAGATGATCCGCTGGCACGATCGATCGATGAATGATTACTTATGCGTGTTATCTGCCTGGAGCCTTTGAAAGGTACCAACGTAGAAAGAAGGAGAATAAAAAAGAGGATGGTTTCCGTGGGTTCAAATGATCAAGAGACAGCTCAGCAGCTGAAGCAAGAAAAGATATCCATCGCCGAACTGTACCAAGAAAACAGGGAGCAGAGACAACAACTGGTGAAAAATATCACGGAAGCATCAGAGCACAAGGTCGCAGAGGGAATGTGACGTGGCTAAAAGGACAGCTCCGGGAGGCACATGATACGATTGTACAGCTATGCAAAGCACAACAGTTGTCAGAAGAAAAGTGTGCCAAATAGTCCAGAGAATGTGAAGCGAACGAAGAGATAGCCCGTGTAGCTCTCGCTAGCGAACAAAGAAAACATGATTAGTTGAGTTTGTTCCTATATTTGCAAACATAAGGAAAATATTGACAAATTTGAAGGAGATGTCACCCAAGGCATTTTGAAATTTTAATAACGGTCGTGACTTTCTACAGCTACTTGCCGCGCACACTTCCCCCAACAAATGAGCGCATGACAGAAAATCAAATCCATTATAGAAGATAGCGAGACTCTAATGGACACTTGTACACCCAGATACCTGATCGACAATCGAATCCCTGTGGTGTATTACAACAATCATGATGTAGCCAAATGTGCCTTTTGTCTATTTTTGAAAAATGTCATGCGAAGAGTTTTGTAACGCAGAACAATCAGTCCCCTAGTTTGTAGTGTTAGTAGTTAGAAGAGTAGGGAAGCTCAAGAAATGTCCTCGTTTATATATTTGATCTTTTCGATGTAAGCCACGTTGGTTGGAAAATTTGGTATAGATAGTAGCTATTATATGTAATTTAAGTTCGACTAAAAATTAATGAAAAAGTCTTGTAATTTTGATGAAAAGATTCTAATTGTAGTAGTTGGATGTATTGTTTTCCCTTAATTTGTGTACGTGCTTCCAGTTATCTTTATTCGTATATTTTTATTTCTAATTCAGAATGAATTTTTGAACCCGTGGATTCGCTATGCAACGCCCCTTGTTTGCGTCATTTAGACAACACATTTTCTTCTAAAAAGTTAACTCTGAATTCACCTGCAGTGGTGCTCCAAGTTACTTCCTGTATTTTCTCCTCGCCACACATTACTACTTTTCACTGAAGATTGTTTCTCACTTATCCTTTATCCTCTCAAAGTTCCGCCACCAAGTCATTTGTTTGCATTGTTTTCTCGAATCGACTCCATAGCCCAAGTTTGATTATCTTGCGCCAATATAACCAGAACCCATTATATCAAAGGTGTTAAATCTAGCCACTACTTTAAAATCGATATCCCGCGCGGAGACTGCGCCTTCCAAGAGATCCATCTCCAAATATGAAAGGCTAGTTTCAGGTCTCAAAGTTGGTTGAAAAAGTTACCTTCATCATCTGTTTATTAGCAGAACAGATTTACAGAGTGCTAACATTCTGGCGCCGTTGCCAGGGATGAAAATGAATAGAGTTTCCCTCAGAGAATGACTAACATTGTAGTTTGACCCCTGAGGTTAATAGAGGGAAAAACATCTATACATGCTGAAGCCTTTACCCTGGAGACTCCATTCGAAAACATCAGTAGCATCAAGTAGCACAGGTCAGGAACCTTGGCTCTGAAGACAATATATACCAGAGCGAATCATGACCCAAACCCCACAGAGCTTGTGTACGACCCCACGAAGATTCTGCGTAGGACTAGAGAGCAAGTGCCAAACCCTTTCTATTACCTGGACACAATTCTATCCTTACCAAAAGACGATGCACAAAGCATCGACGACCTTGAGTTTGATGCACTGTTTGAGAAAAACTTGTTCTAGTCTAAGTCGGAAACCAACTTGGACGAGATAGTTTTTGACCAGAAGAGATTATAAGCCATGATATATAATAATATCCCTCAAACCCCAAATCCTCCTAGACCCATGACCTCCAAATTCGCCCCTCTCATTCTGCGAGCCCAACTGCATGACTTGCCTCAGAATTACAACTAGAGGATTAAGATCTACGATGTTGAAGGGAACGTTTCAGCCCAGAATAATTTGGATTGGTTCAACGACTTCGTCGACCTAGAAGAGGTAGACTATGTAGATGCGAAAATGAGGTTGTTCGCACAAATTTTCATGGGGGAGGTGAGGAAGTGGTTCAAATCCCTACAACGAACAACTATTCAGGACTTCACTGCATTCGAAATGACCTTCATTACCAGATGGGGAGACAAGAAGAACACTTTGCAGTTGTTAACGCAGTATAATAATATGAAGAAGGTGCTAGAGGAGATGGTGCAAGAATTCTCAGCCCATTTCATGAAGGTTTATAACTCGATGCCTGCAGAATTCCAGCCACCTCCCGAGGCAGTGCAGTTGTGATACGCTGAATCCTTTGACAAAAAATTCATCTTGTTGTTGAGAGAAAGGAGATCAGTAAGTATAGACACGATAATGAACAACACAATCGAAGTCGAGATAAATATGATGGCCTCGGGGAAAATGAAACAAAGATTCAACATAGGTGATAAGAATCCCCAAGGAGACGTGTAGCCATCAATGTCGAGATCCACAGAAAAAAAGTTCAATTTAATGATGAGAACCATGGAGAAGTTGATGTAGAAAATGTCTGTGGGAAACATACCTGCTTCCTGGGAACAACAGGACCCCTAACCCAAGAATAAGAACCTCAGGAGGGGCCAACTTCCTCAGATCAGACAGAGGGAGCAGGTGGAGCAGAGAGATCAAGGCGACCAACAGACAAGGCTTACATTCCAAAACAACTATGCGGATGAAGACTTCAATCAGACGTTCGAGGACGAAATGCATTGTTGCGATGACAAGAATCCACACGTTTTTTTGAAAAAGGGTGAACATGATCGATACATGAGCATAAACAATGATTTTTTGCTGGAGACAGACAATGCATAGATTGGGGAAACTAATGATGCGCTATCCTGGGAGACGAAAGAGTTCAAAAAGGGTTATCAGAATGCCATCATGCAATTTCAGAAGAAATATAACCTCAGGATAAAGGAAGAATCTACCGAGCCTCAACAGACAATCCCATAATAAAAACTCCAGCAGACACCCCCTCCATGAGTCGACTAAGGCCGGACAACACGACCAAGGATGCGACTGAAAATTCGAAGTCGAAGGAGGAAGCCCCAAAGAAAAATACAAAAGAAAGCCAAGAAGCAGGTGGAAAAGAGGTAGAGAAAGTATGTCCCCCCTTTAATTTTGAGCATGGAATGGATAAAATCAAAATATCTATTCTGTTCAACGAACTTATCAGAAAGGGTGAGTATTGGGAGAAAATTATTAAAATGTTGAAAATGGGAGGGACCCCCGACACTCTGAATGTTCAATATGATCACCCCGCTATCCTATTTGGTCCGCGCGTTGAAGATACAAGTGACACTGAGGACATCCCTCCATTCTACGTCTGTCTAAAGGTCCATGACATGACCCTACATAAAGCCATGTTGGATTCAGGTGCATCGCACAACCTCATGCAAAAGGTGATCATGGATGAATTGGGTCTGGACATCACCAGACCTTATAAGGACCTTTTCTCTTTTTACTCGAGGAAACTCAAGTGCTTGGGCCTCATCAAAGACTTGTTCATGTCGTTGGCCTAGATTCCTTCGAAGAATATGTTAATGGATGTATTAGTGGAAGACATACCCCCTAATTTTGTCATGCTTCTATCCATATCATGGGCTGTGATGTTAAAGGGGACCCTGCAGATGGACATATCTTTGGCCAGGATAGATGGTTATACAGGGAAGTGTTGTTGAAATATATGGTGAGAAGTAAGATGCATCCAAATAACCATCCCATATACTCCATCGACACTGAGGTTGTCTCTTCTATATTCTAAAATGACTTGAGTTTTGAAGAAGAAGAATCGACAACCATCATGACAACCGATGAGAAAACTGCGTGGAAAGTAGCGGAGTGCATCGATTTAGAGGATCGCATGGAAAATGGGATATCAAACATGAGTTTCGACGACATGGTCAACAAAAAAGGGGCTAGGATGGCATGTGGGTAAGCCCCCCTGAAATGGGCACAAATTTGCACTCATACAAGCTCGTGTTTGAATGCACAAACAGCATGGTCGAGTATGAGGTCCTGATTATGGGCCTGAAGGTGTTGGAACAATTAGGTGCAAAGAGGATAGCAGTGCACAGAGACTCCAAACTGGTCATAAACCAAGTTAAAGGCATATATCAGACAAAGCACCCCAGGTTGAGAGCGTACATGAATTTGGCGCTGGAGCTCCTCGAGGAATATTCAGAATATGACCTATCTACTATCCCAAGAGAGAAAAATCAAATCGCCGATGCATTGGCCACTTTGGCCTCGGTTTTTAAAATCCCCATCTTCCCAAACAAAAAGTACGAGATTGAATTCAAACACAGGTCGACAGTGCCTGATAATATCAAATATTGGTAGGTGTTTGAGGACGACAAGGAGGTAGAAATATTTCTTCAAATGAGCGACGAGTTCGCTAACATAAACATTGATGACGAATGCTGCTGCAACGAAGATGGGAACACAGATGTGCGCAGTAATTACGACCCTTTCCAAAACCATATCGTGGGAAGGGACATAATACAACTGAATAATAACATCATTCCAAATGGTTTAGTTCCGCTGTAAAAGTTGTTTGACGAAAATGACGTAGCAAAAAACCCCAAGATCACTACAAATGAAGAGGACATGGAATACTGCAACATCGGGACTGAGGAAAACTCAAAGATGATCCAGTTATCGAAAACGATCAGCCCAGAGGTCAAGAAAGACTACGTCAAGCTCATGAAGGAGTTCTCTGACATTTTCGCATGGAGCTATGATGGTTTGAAGGTGTATGACACTAAGGTGATCCAACATGTTATCCCTCTCAAGGAAGATCATAAACCTTTCAAACAAAAGCTGAGATGAATAAAACCCCTGTTATTGCCGTTGATCGAGAAAGAGGTAAAGAAACTTTTTGATGCTAAAATTATTGTTTCTTTATGATTCTCTAAATGTGTAGCTAATTTGGTTCCTGTAAGAAATAAGAGTGGTGAGAGAAGATTGTGTGTAGACTTATGAAATTTAACAAAGTGTCCCTCAAAGATCACTAACCCCTTCCTAAGATGGACTATATCCTACAAAAGGTGGTGGGGTCCCAGAAGATGTCCATGCTGGACGATTTTTCAGGGTATAATCAGATCATGGTCCACCCAGATGACATAGAAAAAACTGGTTTCAGAACTCCATGGGGAATGTTCATGTATGCCAATATGCCTTTCGGTTTGATGAACGTTGGTGCCACTTTCTAGAGGGAAATAGACATAAAATTTGCTGATGAAAAGGACAAGTTCATCGTGATCTATCTGGACGACATCACGGTATACTCTGTTTCCGACGAACAACACCTTGAGCATCTGAATAAATTTTTCCATAAGTGTAGGAAGTTCGACATATCGCTAAATCCAAAGAAATCACATTTCTGGGTGGAAGAAGGGAATATGTTGGGACATATTGTCTCGAAGGAAGGAATTTATATAGACCCCAGCAGGGTTGTAGGAATCCTGAAGATCGACACTCCATGCAGTAAAAAATAAGTGCAATCCTTCCTAGGAAAAGTAAACTTCTTGAGGAGATTCATCCCGAACCTGACAGAAATTATAAAGCACATAACCTGCATGCTCAGGAAGGGAAACGAGATCAAGTGGAACCCGAAGGCCAAGAAGTCTTTTGAAGATATCAAGGTGTCGCTGACTAAATCTCCTGTGCTAGCCATTCCAAACTTTATGAAATATTTCATCATGTTTTCATTCACCTCAGAACACAGTATTGTCAGCGTTATGTTGCAAAAAGATGAGTAGAACTTCGAGAAACCCATAGCCTATTTCAGTTGGACACTGCGAGATGCTCCAGTAAGGTAGGACAATATGGAAAACCAATAATACGCCTTAGTGATATCCTTGAAAGAGTTTAGGACGTACATATTGCATTCCCATGTCATTGCTTATGTGCCCAACAACTCAGTAAAGGATATTCTGACTCAAACTGACCCTAAAGGAAGAAGAGGCAAGTGGATAGTGACCATGATGGAATACTATCTTGATATCAAGCCTAAGAAATTGATCAAGGGTTAGGGCCTTGCGAAGTTAATGGCGCAGTCGGATTGCGACGCTGTAGGAATGAATTTCATTGTCGATCTGTCACAATGTCCTCAAGAAGAAAAGACTACGCAGGTGTCTCAAGAGTTCATAGATTCACCATGGTATGCAGACATCATCTATGTGTTAGAAAATATCCATGCCCCTCTGGGCATTAGTAATACTAAGGCTAGATTTCTCATACTTAAAGTGGTTAAGTTCTGCATCCTGGACAATTCACTCTACTGGAAAGACCCTGGGGGGATATTGTTGAGATGTTTGCTGGAAAATGATGTGAAGCGGGCCATATAAGAATTTCACAAAGGTGATTGCGGAGGAAAACACTACTAGAAAACCACCATGCACAAAATCCTGAGGGATAGTTACTATTGGCCTACAATCTTCATCAACGTGTACAAAGAGGTCTCCAACTACCAAGAATGCCATATTTTCGACGGGAGGAGAAATCTGCAGCCCCTGCCACTAAAGTCGATCTCAGTCGAAGCACCTTTCATGCAGTGGGGTCTAGATTTCATAGGGGAAATAAATCCACCATCCTCCACGTAGCATAAGTGGATACTCACGGCCACTGACTACTTCACAAAATGGATAGATGTGATCCCCACTAAACAAGCTATTGATGCAGTCATCATCCAATTCCTAGAGAAAAACATCTTGTCGAGGTTTGGATGTCCCGTCAATATCATAAAAAACAATGCAGTCACATTCAAGTCTAAAAGGATGGAAATTTTTTGTCAGTATTATAATATAACCCTGGGGCATTCTATGACGTACTACCCACAAGGAAATGGGTTAGCAGAATCCTCGAATAAAAGCCTAACCAGGATCATCAAAAGGATACTGTAGGATAATAAGAAAGCTTGGCATAAAAATCTTATCTACACGCCGTGGGAAGATCGGGTTACCAACAAGAAGTCCATGTCAACGTCACCTTTCCAGATTGTATACGATGCAGACACAATTTTCCCTTCTACACTGGGATTGTCTGTCGGGAAACTGTTGCAAGTGTAGGAGGCTAAGCCAAATGACACGCAAAGAAGAATAAACCAGCCGGTTCACACACAACAGATGAGGGGACAAGTGTACAATCGATCACAGCTCCACCAGGAAAGGATAAAAAAGGCCTTTGATAAGTGTTCTAACCCAGATGATTTCTGGTTGGGTGATCTAGTGTTGATATGGGACACAAGGAATGAGGACAAAGGAAAGCACAAAATTTTGACCATCTTTGGAGGGGTCCATTCAAAATCAACGATTATTGCAGGGGAAATGATGATTTCCTAGAAGGATTAAATGGAGAATGTTTTGGTTGGGGGCATGTAAATGGCAGGTTCCTCAAGCATTATCTGACAAAATAAAATTCGTTTAAGTCATTTGTCATTGTAAATATTCGTTTTATTTTTTGCGTTGAGTTAGTAGGTCAACATAAAATTCAAGCCCGAAGCGAAGGCCCTAAGTTTATGCTAAGTCTTTAGAAGTTGCGTTGATAGGTTTAGGTTGTGTTTTTGTTTTTTTATTGCAGTGTCGAAGGGTCAAAATAAGACCCAATGGTCAAGCACCTAGTCTACTGTTCTTTGCTACCTCGCAGGGACGACAACATCCCCATTGGATCCAGTTGTTAGTGCCGCCATTTTTATTTCCATTTAGAGTCGGTTTTTAGTCACGTTGTGACCCATGCATCCGAACATGTGAATTCAGGTACGTAAAAATGAAAGGGTCTAAATAAGTAAGTGGCTTGTTGGCCCTTGGAAACGGTAAGGGGTGTCGAAGTTGAAACATACATAAATATTACGGGCATGTCATTCCCAGAGAGTTAGGTCTTTTCAAAAGTTAGTCTCTATGTGCCCCAGTTCGATTCAAGCAGTTAATGGAAGTCGTTTGGGAAAGTGCTGTGGCTATTATCAATTCATCATGAGGGCTAAAGGAATGAAAAATCGAGGAGTTCACATAACATATGCCCTGCAAACCTTATCACCTGTACCTTGTGTTAGAATATAGAATATGGTGTGCTCATTTTACCATTGACGATACCCTTGTCACCCAACCATAGGCCGAAGCCACCCTTTGAGCACCTTAACCTTGACTGAGAATTTCTCCAGAAGCAAACCCTAGGCTCAATAGCCAAACAAAGGGTAGCACACCTTTCCCCAAGGATAGTGCATCACAAAGAGATGATCAGATATTCCAAACCCTATCCAAGAGATAGTCCAAGCCAACACTGAAACTGCTAGCTGCAGTAGTTGCACCTGCATCTCTCCTCCACATGTGCGCACCAGACTGGGAACTGCAGTGCGCACTAGTTGTTGTTTGCAATCCTGAGATGTGTCAAATGAGAACTAACGCCATGTATTTATAGTGGTTCTGCCAGTTTTGTTGGGGCCGAATTCTCCTTCTGGATATGTGTCTGTTCAGTATGTTATTATTATTTCTAGCCAACTTCTTCTCTTGGAGGATAATAACCTAATATAAAATATCTTCTTCAGCCAACAAGACTTCTAGGGTTATTAGCCAACTCATTAGGGTTTTCTCTTGCTTTCTGGAGTCTTCTATTCTCGTGGAGGTAAATACCTCCCACAGCTACCATAATATTAACACTCCCTCCTAGCTAGGGAGGTATTACAGGTAATGGTCTTGAGCACAAAAACATACCATTTACCCGGTAGCATCAGCATAGTCATTTAGACTATCTCATGAGTAGATCATGATCATCACCATCACCATCAGTTGCATCATCTCTAGAAACCATACTTCATCTGAGTAATTAGACATGATGCTAGATAAGTCACTCTCACCATAGAGTGATACAAGAAGAGTAAATTCTCTGAACTGTTTTCAGTCTGGAAAATCTCTGTTCATCATTCGTCTGGATGATGATTATCTCCAATAAACTGCTGATAGTCTTCAAGGCAATTAGAACAAGGATATAACACAACTGTGTCTATTCATAGTAGTACATAACTACAATCCAGTGGTTCACTACCACACCAAGTAACACAAAAGTACTTGATCAACAATGTATGGTTGCAAACAGTGGAACATATCCACCAAAGTAGTCCTCATCTACTGTCATACAGACTTCATAACAAACATATGATAGCAACTTGCATAGAAACAATGTTATGATATAAACGGATTTGTCTGGGCCAATATTCCACTCACATCTGTGAGATTTGAAAGAATATATGCCTCAAAATAGTGGAACATATCCACCACCGTAGTCTTCATCTACTGTCATATGATCTTCATAACAAACATCTGATAGCAATCTGCATAGAAACAATGTTATGATATAGACTGAGTTATCTAGGCCAATCTTTCACTCACATATGTGAGTTCTGAAAGAATATCTGCCTCACGAACAGTGGAACGTATCCACCACATTAGTATATCTCTACTGTTTGTAGAAAGGTAGTCTCCATAACAATCATCTGATGCCATCCTGCACAAAAAATATTGTTAGAAATAAAATGAATCATCTGGGCCAATCTTTCACTCATGTCTGTGAGATATGAAAGAATATCGTCCCTCATCAACAAAGGGCTATCTGCCCTATTATTCTCAAACAAGGAAGAAGGATTGTTTTTTATTTCTGAGCATGGACCATTCCTCACCCTGGTCCATTCTTCCTACACTAATCAAAGTGCACCCTGGACAGAATGTATAAACCCTAAGGAATGTCTGAGTCAGGACCATTCCCCACCCTGGGCCATTCCTCCTACACTAATCAAAGTGCGCCCTGGAGAGAATGTATAACCCTAAGGAATGTTTGTCCTAGACCATTCCCCACCCTGGGCCATTCCTCCTACACTAATCAAAGTGCACCTTGGAGAGAATGTATAAACCTAAGGAGTGTCTATCCCTGATTGCTAAGCCTGGACCATTCCCCACGCTGGGCCATTCCTCCTACACTAATCAAAGTGCACCTTGGAGAGAATGTATAAACCCTAAGGAATGACTATCTAGACCATTTCCTCCATTAACCACAAGAGGAAAATACTATCCTGTATCAACCTCCAAAACAAACCATTCCTCATGTTAACCACAATGAAAAATCATTGTCTGGCGAGGTGGGCCAGCCTTCTTGAGTAACCCTCAAGAAGAGAGACTGCCCTAGACCACTCCCCATGTTAACCACAATGGGAAGTCACTGTCTATGATACATCATCAATCAAACTACCTCCCATGTTAATCACAATGGGAATTCACTGTCCGTCAGAAATATGAATCCACTTTCTGAATAGGAAAGCATCTATCCAAGATGGACTATTTTTCAAACTTAAATATGAATGTCTTCAATAATGTTTTCAGTGCTCCCTCCTAAATTTGAGAGTCATTTCTTCCTTTTTCAATAAGTAAGTTGTTTCCATGAGCTCCATCTTGAGTACACAAACTCTTTCATCTTAGATAGAAGCTTTACCAAAATGTCCGCTTATCTGCTCATCTGTGAAGATATGTATTGAAGAATCATTTTCTCTTTTCTAGACTTCATCATGGATAATGTAATGTTTGATTTCAAATGTACTTTAGTCTGGAACATTGTGAAGGCTTCATGTAGATCTTGAACAATAGAGTATATCATAGTTGGAGAACTGGAACATATCCATGTGGCACTTCTTCTGTCATCATGAGATCTGATCTATTGAGTAGTCATCTTAATGTTATAGAAAATCTTTCACCATGCTTCTGCTGTGCACTAGAGGTTCTCCACCAAGTTATCTTCTTTTATCTGCATACAGGAGTATCTTTCTGGTATGCCTCAAAGTCTTGAGATTTCTCTTTATACGTTCTTTATTCAATTTCTCTGGAGAACATTCTTTGTATTCATCTGATGTAGAATTCCAACTCATGGATGTTGCAGATGCTATAATGATTTATGTAGAGATAATTCTAGTTTACTGGAACAAGTAATCATCATAGTCTTCTCCCTTCATCTGGGAGAACCTATTTGTTCTAGATCTCACAATGATTTCATTTATAAGTCTTCCATACACTGTTCTTCATCATGACTTTCAGTTCTTCTACTTGGTTTCTTTTGCTAGTAATCTTGTGATTCTTGATACAATGACTGGTTATTCTGGTTTCTCTTTGTTTCTTGGAATCCTCATGTTCTTTTTCATGTTTTTCTTTAGCTTTTGGGTCCATGGAGTTTCTTATAGATTCCATTCCCTAGAGATTCCACTTCTTCCTACCATCATAGGATCATGGATCTGGATGGACAACCAGGAATACTTTAAGGCTTCTCTTCGAAGAAGTCTTCTTCTATGATTGAATTGAACATGTACTGTCTTTCATGACTTCTACCATGGATATATATATTTCATCATCTTCAATGAATCATAGGATTAGCTCCCTCCTAACCCTTGCTTCATGTAAGAGTGCATATAATCGGCTCCCTCCATCTAACAGAGTTCATGCTTCCATCTGCATCCTTATTGTCTTCTGCAATACATAATTGGCTCTCTTGTCTAACAGAGTCCACGCTTCCATCTTGTTGTCTTCTACAAAATGTCATAAGTCTTTTTCCAATTTCCTCTCGATTGCTGGATTCTTTCTATCTTTTCTTCTTCTAAGTCTCTTCATGATTGATTCGGTTTTATCTTTCAATAGATTCCACATGATTTGTATTTCATTCTTTCATGTGTATTATCTAATGATATCTATTTTCATCTTGTTTGTTCTTTCATAGGTGTAGTTCTTCTTGGAACACATTATCTTCTAAGAGATAGATATACAAGATATGTATGGAGACGATGCAAATAAGATATGTATAAGAAATAAGAAGAGTGTTGTTACCTTTTATAAGAAGAAGTCTCTTCCATCCTGCTTAGCTTTCTTTGTAGGTTCCTTTTCTTCAACAATCGATGCTTCATGTTTCTCCTTCCTTTTCTTTAGCTCGGGACAATGATTCTTGTAGTGACCATACTTTCAACAGTTGAAGAATTGCACTTCTGAAATGTCTTTCTCTTGATTTGGCTTCCTCCTTGAATCAAACTTCATTTTGTTCCTAAAGTTCTTGAATCTTGCTGTGAAAGATTGATCGTCGTACTTCTTTTGGGGTTTCTCTTTTGTATTGATCCTTGATTTTTCTTGAGCACAACAAGTCCAAAGTTATTCAAATGTCGGATACTCCTTCCTTGTGTTCATGCTTGTGAAAAATGCATCCCATGTCTTGGGAAGACCATTGAGTACTATGTTCACCAATTCCTTTTCTAAAGTGATCTCTTCAATAGCTTGTAGTTGATCTCTTAACTGGGAGATCCTTACGAAGTATGATTTTATGTTGTCGTCATCATTCATATTCATGTTACGGATCTCATTCTTCAAACTCATAACTTGTCTAATGTTTCTAACTGAGAAGAGATTTGTTAGGGCATCATACATCTTCTTCAATGAGTCAAGATGGGAGATGTAGGGTATCAAGTGGTATTTTATAGAATCCACTGTGATACTCATGGCATTGATATCAACATCTTTGAACTTCTCCATAGCTGCAATGTTCTGCGATTCCTTCTCTTTTCCTTCTTCAAACTCTGGCTTCATGATCTTTCCTTTCACAATATCCAACACTTTATTCTTAGCAAGGATGAGGTCAATCCTTATCTTCCATGCTCTGAAGTTAGAGGCTCCATCTAAATTGTTCTCAGACTTCATAGAGTTCTTCATGGCTGCTTGACTTGGTCAAACCCTAGATTTGACCATAAATCCAAACTTCACATCTTGGCCTTCTGAGAGTGCCAGGAGATGTGCTAGGCTAGGGCGCACTGATATGTCTGGAGATTAGGTCAATATCTTCACTTAAGGTGCCTCAACAAGAAGATTAGGGTTTCTACAACTACACCTTCTAGTAACCCTAGTTACAGTGTCTTGGAAGCTACTTCTGCTAGTAACCCTAGCGACAGTTCCTTAGCGAGCTTAATATCCTAGCGGCTATGTTTCCTTCCAATGTTTAGACTGAATGAAGGAGGTGTGGGCCCATAACTTGTTAGAATATAGAATATGGTGTGTTAGTTTTACCATTGACGATACCCTTGTCACCCAACCATAGGCCGAAGCCACCCTCTGAGCACCTTAACCTTGATTGAGAATTGCTTCGGAAGCAAACCCTAGGCTAGATAGCCAAACAAAGGGTAGCACACCTTTCCCCAAGGATAGCTCATCACAAAGAGCTGATCAGATAGTCCAAACCCTAGCCAAGAGATAGTCCAAGCCAACACTGAAATTGCTAGCAGGAACACCTGCACCTGCAACTCTCCTCCACATGTGTGCACCAGACTGGGAACTGCAGTGTGCACTAGTTGCTGTCTGCAATCCTGAGATGTGTCAAATGAGAACTGGCGTCTTGTATTTATAGTGGTTCTACCAGTTTTTTTGGGGCATACTTCTCCTTCTATATATGTGTCTGTTCAGTATATTATTATTATTTCTTTCCGACTTCTTCTCTTGGAGGCTAATAACCTAATATAAAATATCTTCTTGAGCCGACAAGACTTCTAGGTTTATTAGCCAACTCATTAGGGTTTTCTCTTGCTTTCCGGAGTCTTCTATTCTCGTGGAGGTAAATACCTCTCGTAGCTACCATAATATTAAGACCTTGCATGAAGGGATGTGTTACAGAAGATCTGTGGTTTGATTCGAAACATCTAGTCACCATGAATTCAGTGTTATTTTGCATGATTCTTCTTTCAGTCCGATCCGTTATAAATCCCATAGTTTCTACACCCCTTTTTCTCGCAAAATCATATGCAGGCTGTATCTGTAAGTTTTATCGTAGTCCCAGGTCGACCAAATTCTCCATTTTGGGCATCTGCCTGATATACTGCGAGCAAGATAGATACTGGTCGTGCCATGGTGACTTCTCAAAACATGAATAAAAGCACACGAAGTAGTAGGATCGCCATACCCAAGCCCCAAAGTGATTGGGATTCTTTCTCACTCACAATAGGCATTCCTAAGGATAAAAGAGGAATTTTCCCGTTTCCCACAGGAACGACGACGTCACACAGCGTGAAACCTGGAATGGAAGAAACTACGCAAGAAATAAGGATAGTAGGAGCCCTATATCCTTAACAACGGATACCTAAGAGAAGGGGTAGACCAAGGAAGACCAAGGAAACTGGGGAAATTTGAATATCAGATGAGCCGCACATGATCGATCGTTGAACGATTACTTATGCGCGTTGTTTGCCTGGAGACTTTGGAAGGTACCAGCCAATAAAGAGGGAGAAGAAAAAAGAGGATGGTTGTTGAGGGTTCAAATGATCAAGAGACGACTCAATAGCTGAAGCAAGCAAAGCTAGCCATCCCCGAAATGTACCAAGAAAACAGGGAGCTGAGACAACAACTAACGACAAAGATCACGAAAGCATCAACAACACAAGGTCGTGGAGGGAATGTGACGTGGCTAAAAAGACAAGTCTAGGAGGCATAGGATATGATTGTATAGCTGTGTGAAGCACAACGATTTTCATAAGAAAAATGTGCCAAACAGTCCAGATAATGTGAAGCGGCTGAAGAGATAGCCCGTGCAACTCTCGCCAGTGAACATTAGCTGAGTTCGTTCCTGTATTCACAAACAAAAGGAAAATATTGACAATTTTGAAGGAGACATCGCCCGAGGCATCTGGAAATTTTAATAATGTTTGTGACTGTCTATAACCACTTGTCGCGCACACTTCCCCCAACAAATGTGCGCGCAACAAAGAATAAAATCCGTTACAACAAACAACAGGACTCTGACGGACACTTGTCCACCCAGATACCTGATTGATAGTCGAATCCCCATGGCGGATTACAACGATCATGATGTAGCCAGATGTGCCTTTTGTCTATTTTTGGAAAACATCATGCGAAGAGTTTTGTAATGTAGAACAATCAGTCCCCTAGTTTGTAGTGTTAGCAGTTAGAAGAGTAGGGCAGCCCAAGCAATGCCCTCATTTATATATTTCACTTTTTCGATGTAAGCCACGTTGGTTGGAAAAATTGGTATAGACAATAGCTATTGTATGTAATTTGAGTTCGACCGAAACTTAATGCAAAAGTCCTGCAATTTTGATGAAAAGCTTCTAATTGTAGTAGTTGGATGTATTGTTTTCCCTTACTTTGCGTATGTGATTCCTGTTATCTTTATTCATATCTTTTTCTGTCTAATTTAGAACGAATTTTCAAACCTGTGGATTCGTTGCGCAACGCCCCTTGTTCACGCCATTTAGACAACATGTTTTCTTCTAAAAATTTAACTCTAAATTCACCCGCAGCGGTGCTCATAGTTACTTCCTATATTTTCTCCTCGCCACACATTACTACTTTTCACTGAAGACTGTTGCTCACTTAGCCTTTATCCTCTCAAAGTTCATTCACCGAGTCATTTGTTTCCATTTTTTTTTTGAATCGACTCCATAGCCCAAGTCTTATTTTCTTGCGCCAATATAACCATAACCCATTATATCAAAGGTGTTAAATCTAGCCACTGCTTTAAAAGTCATATCCCATGCGAAGACTGTGCCTTCCGAGACAACCCTCTCTAGATCCGAAAGTCTAGTTTCAGGTCTCAAAGTTGGTTGAAAAAGTTACCTTCGTCATCTATTTATCAACTGAACAGATTTGCGGAGTGATAACATATGCAATTGAGCTTCTCTTTTCACCAAACAATAGCTCATCAATAAGATGTTTCTCATGCAATAGATTTGACCACTCTTCATGAGATGAATAGTTTTCATCAAATTCGACTTCATATGTCTTTGTTTCAAAGAGACTTTCTTCCATAAGGATTTCATTCTCATGGGTTTTTTTACACTTGTCTTTATCAACTACAAACACACTTTCATCATCAATCGTTGCAATTTCAATTCTATCATTTTCAATCTCTATTTCTGTTACAAAGATTTCAACACAATCATCATTTTCAACTACAATATCTTCATCAACTTCAGTTTTCTCACTCCACTTCATACTGTACTTCATTTCAAGAATATCCCAAAAAAAAATTTCACTAGGTATTTCACCAAATTCACGCAAAATACTAGACAAAATGTTTTCATCCATTGCTGATATAATAAGTTGTAATGCTATTGCATCTCTTCTCTTATCATATAAATTGACACAACCTTCATGATCATAATGCAATAAATCTACTATCAATAGTAATGTTTCCATTTCAGTTTCCCAAGGTTCATAATTTGTACCTGAGAAGAACGACAGATTTGGCATCACTATTTCATATATTTCATCAAATTCTTCATTGATCAGATCTAGCTCTGCATTCTTCTCGTCAAACATGGATTCTTCAGCTGGAAACACATCATACTCATATGCAAAATATAATAACTCTTCATTCTGATTCTTTCTTTGCATCTGTTTCATCTCTCTCCGGAGCTTTCTAATTTTCCTTAGCTTACACATGAGAGGAGCAAGCAACTACACTCTCTTCTCATCTCACCAACAATTGCAGTTCAACCTCAACCACGACGTATCTCCATACAACTATAGTGATATCAACAGGTTTATTCACAACCTTTTTCACACCAAATAACGATTGCCTCTTTGACATTGACCTCCTCAACAATCAAAAGACACCTACGTGACCACATTGAATTGTTTTTCTTCTACCTTTTCCCAATTTCGCAGAAATACTAACAACAAAAATGACAAAAAGCAATAAAAAAATATACTTCAAACAATAATTGAAGGAATTCTTACCAATCAACGATTTCTTCAAGCATGTCATTTCTCTTGTGTCACAAATATGCTCTATGTGGCTGAGACATTCACAGGCCTAAGACTGATTAGGCCTCTCACAAGTCACGTATCGCACAGGTCTCTAGAAACTACCATGTGGGCTCCTTATCTATTGCAATTCACCCTCTCTGCTTCACGCTCCTTCTCTTGATGGATTCAATGTGTTAAAATCCTTTGAGAAAGACTAGAGCATGTCTCATGTATGCGAGGTGGTGAATATTCTAAGATTTCGAGGAAAGTTCCATGTGTGCATCATTCCCACGGGCTATTTTTTAATTTTCCAATCGTATTATATATTCACTCCTACTCAGTTGGATGATAGGAAAGCGACTACACCAAAAAGGTTTCCAACGCTATTACTCCCCAGAAACTGCTAGAAATCGGGCCACTTTAAATCATACGGTTACAAGAGTCAATTTAGACAACGAGAGATTGGTCTGGCAGTGTGAAACCTTCGTGATGCCAATGAGCATAGGATGCAGCATAGACATAGCAGCAGAGGAGAAGCTAAAAAAATTATTGGATATCAATGAGGAGAGGTTGTCAAAGAGCAAGTACCTAGCAGGCAATTTCTTCAACTTGGCAGATCTGCAACATCTGCCATGGACGCACTACCATACCAACGACATATTCCTCCATGTTGTGTCTCCTTCAGGTTGCGGCTCTTCAAGATTAGTTGCAGACTCCTCCATATGTGTGTGGCTTCCCAAGGATCTCCACGATCACTCGCTTCTCCAAAAATAATTTACACCAATCACGCGCTCTTAGGTCATCACTAGAATCCTCCACTCTTTCCCTTGCAATTTTCAGCTTCCCCAACACTGCATATGATCAATATATCGCAGAATCTTACCACTATATTTAATTCATGTGTGGAATCCAAAATTATAAGTCTCCTCTCTGCACAGGTCGCCACACTTCATGCAGGGAGAGATGAGTGCCAGTCTACACTTCAAATTGTCCTTCCCTTCGCGGCCGACACTATACCCTGACGACTCCACAAAGGGTTTCACAACCTCCCTTTGATGCCTCGGTCTGCTCTCATGGACCTCCCAAAGACCACCTATGGCCTCTACCTATCCTCAAGTCCCACTCCAACAACGATCTAGGCCTCACCTCAATTCATACAACAACTACTTCACTAGAAACGATAGCAACAAACTCCTCCACGTTGCACGTTACCACTCCAACAGGAGCGATCTCCTCCACACAACAATGATCAACAATCAACATGTGTGATACCTCCACTCCATGCAGGCGAGAAATCAGACTCCTCCTCCAAGTAGGTGTGCAATCAGACTCCTCCTCCAAGATTTGATACCAACTTAGAAAATGGAAAGGAGACCGACTCCTCATAGGTGAGGCAGGCTAGGCCTGGAGGCAGCCACATCAATGCCACACACTTCATATTAATCATTCATGAATATAAAGAAATACATCAAGCAGGGAGTTAGAACAAGCTCCTAGGAAATAGGATCTAAGTCTTAAATACAAACACAAGCGCCTAACCAATAGATTCTCCATTATTTTTCCAACAATACCATGTCATGCAAGTAAGATGGAATCTAATCCAAATTGTAATATGCGATCAAAATAAGGCAGAGTAGATCAAAATAAGGCAGAGTAGAAGATGTATTTTTGTTTGTAAAATTGCAATGTTTTCTTAATGTCATAAATCATCCGAGTCTTATTTGATTGTAATTTGATAAATTTTTTCTAAACTTTATTTAATTCCACTTTTTCTAAAACTAAATCCACACTTTTTC
>ML816878.1:7959-19749 GCA_009831015.1 Picea engelmannii
GAACAACAGGCTTTGGCTCTCTTACTGGTAAGGATGTTGGTCCTACAAAGAACCAGGATGGTTTCTTGCCTTCACATAGCCTCTAAACCCTCTTACCTTACAAGGGATTCTAACTTAACCAATGTAGGGTTGGTTCTTCTCCCTCGTGTCACGTGTTGTTTCGTTTCTCTGTTGTCTCAGTTCGAGATTTGGTACATGTTCTGAGATTGTGTTGGAACCATGAAGGCGATATGCAGAGACACGTGTAAGACACGAAAACCTGCACAAACTATACCGAAAGTTGTTCGTTGCCACAATTTATCTCCATTAATTTATTTAGACACAAACTATACCGAAAGCTGTTCACTGCCACATGCCTGCTATGTTGTAAATCCCAACATGTGGTTAACCATGTGAGTGGTGGTTAGCTGGCTTGCGACTGTAACGTATGCCCGACATGCCCATCTCCTGGCAGGAAGGCTTGATCTCAATGCGTAGAGTGTTGGTTCATTCGAATCACTTCCAGCATGTCCCAAAGGGATTGATCATGCTACACATGCCCTAATCCTACTATCACTGTGCGTTTGCAATGCTACTTGGTTTAACTATGTTATAGATCATGAAAGAAAGGATATCTTGTGGGAACGTAATCAAAGAGTTGCAGGTGGTCATTTTGAGAGCCTGATTCTGCTGAAGCCTTTCCTTCTCCTTGGCCCATTCAGTGGTGCTAGCAATGTGAGTACCACTCTCCTCAAGTGATATCGTACCAGCTTCAGTGCCAATAGTGATATTGTCCATGTATCAGTGTGTAGAAATTAATTTAGAGATGGTTTAAGTGACCAGAGGTGTTGTATGCAAAGGTGTGTTGCTTGCCAATTTCAGTGAACAATACGCCCAACCACGTGAGCCTACTGCACCAGCCTAAAGAGTAGCGACTAAATTTGAAAGCCTATGATCCTTAGCTGGTGAATCATATATAATGAGATGTAGTACCCCACTCTTGGTTTGAAGGTATCACTAAGCCCTGGAGCATTTGAAGATCAGGTCCTTCCAGAAGCCCTTGAGCAAGGTACTCCCTTAAGCCCTTGAGCCATTTTGATATCAGGAATTGCCTTTGCTTCTCCCTTTGATGCTTTTCCCATCTATGCTTATTCTGCCGCCTATGCCTATGTCTTGCTTTCAACCTGAGACAAAAACCATATCTAGTGATATGACGCTTATCTAATTAATTATTGGAATATCCCGCTTAGAAAATGACTCGATCAGCATCCTACACACCTGCAGTCTAGGAAACCAACGAGCATAAAGATCCACCCATTTTCAGGGCAATAGAGCTGGTGCAGGGGGGTCAGATTCAGGGCCTTTCAATGCATTATTTGTGTGCATTGGACGAAGGGAGGGGTCGAACAACGCGAATAACGAATGGTGTATCATTGGTACTTTCTTCTGTGGAGAAAATAAGTTCAATACCTAATAGACGTCAATATCTGGCTGGGGCCACAGGGGAAGAATACTTGAAATGGGGGCTGGCAGCAACTCCCTACTGCTGCTGGATTCTGATTCTGTTGGGACTAATGCCCCCCCCTACTGCTGATTCTGCTGGGAGTTTCCTCCTCATCTTCAACACACTGGTCCAATGACCATGAGACTCCCTCCCTCCTCCTCCTCCTCCTTGTACCCTCCTCTGAGGCATCCCCCCTGCATTTTGATTGTCGCCCTCAACATTATGTGTATCACTTCAGTTTCTAGCCCATTAAAGGAATTACTTGTTAATTAACCCTAGTTAGTTGGCTCTCTTTCCTCCCCCAAACTATTATAGGGTAGAGTCATTTCACCACTCTTGTGGACCAAACGAAGAGGTTAGGGCAGGGGTTTCTTCCTTGGGCGAGGTAAGTAAGATGGATGACTATTTTGTAAAGAAGAGAGATCTGGTGCACAGGCGTTGTCTGCCGCTTAGGGAATAATTATAATAACGGTTGTACCAGTTTGTCTTGAGCTAAGTGTATGTGCTTTAACTTAATCTCGGGTTTCTTCATGTAGGTGGAAAAATATACTTGAATCTGAACCGTCATACTTGTAAACGTGTCAAAAGAGAAAACAGTCGATGGTACCAGTGGTAACTATTTAAAAAGTTCATGGGACACCATTTTTGAATTCATGAGTTTACTACTGCTATCTGCATGTTGTTTCGTTTTATCTCTTTTTATAGAATTTTCTATTTTCAGCCAAAGTCAAATTTAATTTATTCTTTGAATCCATTTTTTCCAGCGATCAGAGTTTTCTATTTTTAGCAAATATCAAAATTAATTTCTTCTTTGAATCTATTTTTTCCAGCAAGGGTCAAGCGTCGTTTTGATAGATTCATTTTTTTCCAATTAAGATCTAACCAGAAAAGTCGACATATAAGTTAATGGGTATATTTTATGTTTTATATACTCATCTATAATGTATTTTGTAGGTGTTTAGTCGTATGGAGGCCAGAAAGCAGACAAAGCAAAGGAGACTATATATATTGTCATGAGAAGCACATATTGTATGTCCAAACCCATGAGAGCACCTGATTAACTACTACTACCTATTACTGACCATAGTGGTTGTGGTTGCTTAATTGATTTAAAAATATCTATTTTTCAATTTCTTTTACTCAATAAATAACATTCCTACTTGCAAACATCAAACACTAAATAGGAAAGAAATAATAAGTAAATAGAAACTTAATCAATAAAATATGAAGTACATAGAAAGTTTACGGCTATTTCTCAAAGCAGTAAATGAAACTCTGCAAACTTACCTGGATTTCAACCTTGTAAAAAAAACCACAGCAAAGGAACCACTGAACAATGATGAATGAACCAGTAATGAATCTATCTGAACCAATATTAGCCAAATTCATGGCATATAGAGATAGTCTAACTTATGGTACCATAGAGAGATAGTCTAACTTACCGACTTACCCTAGTCTGACTTACTGACTTATCTTTCACAGATTGTTCAGATCTTCTGATCTGTTTGGCAACCACCGACTTATCTTTCACAGATTGTTCAAATCTTCTGATCTGTTTGGCAACCAAATAAATAAATGAATTATGAGTTTCAATAAACTTATGTTATTTCTGATTTGCAAAAATCATTTTGTCAGGTCTATTTATTGACCTCAAAAAGAGAGTCCATGAACATTCAATACCCTGAAAACTTAGGGTATGTGAAGATAATGAAGAAATAATTGAGTTCAATAAGGTCAAAACTTAGGATATGTGAAGATAATGAAGAAATAAGTGGGTAAGCTCAAAACTTAGGATATGTGAAGATAATGAAGAAATAAGTGGGTCAAAACTTAGGATATTTAAACATTCATAAAAAAATCTTTGCTTTGCAATAAGAGGTCCAACTTATTAGCCAATAGAATCTCTAATAAAAGCAATTAAAATGCCTCTAAAATTAACTATTTTATTTATGTTATGTACAACTTTATTTTATTTATGTTATATACAACTTTGTATAGCTCACAAAATATGTCTAGTCAAAGGTAAAGTAATCTAAAGTCAATGATGAAGCGAATGCTAATGCTAGAGTCCTGGCCTTCGGTAGGGACTAATAAGGGGACTTGTAAAACAATAAGTCCTTATCTTTAAGTAAACAAAAGAGCTTTAAAAATTGTTCAATAAACTATCTAATTTTAGTCTCAGGAGGAGGAGGAGGAGGAGGAGGTGCTCATGTCAAGAGTAGACAATATATGTATCATGCATTGAGATATCAATGACATGGGAGCCATGTCAATAAACTATCTAATTTTAGTCTCAGGAGGAGGAGGAGGAGGTGGTGCTCATGTCAAGAGTAGACAATATATGTATCATGCATTGAGATATCAATGACATGGGAGCCATGTCAATAAATCTTCTCTCATCACTGGTCCAAAATATAGTTTTAGAACATAGTTTTCTATCAACTCTTCACATTTAGCTAGAATTGCAATTTATTTAGTTAGAATTGTAATTAATTAATCAAAGATGAGTTACAGTTTTAAAATGCATTTGAATTTGCGGCATCGTTAAACTTTATACAAAAGTAAAGATATATCAGTCGTGGGATACAAAATGAAACATATATATTATATACGAGTCACCATCATCCTTATCGAATCCATTTATATATAATAGTAAAGCTTTCCCTTACCTTTTCCTCGACATTGGCTACTTAGTTAGAGACATATGGGAGAAACGAGTTCCATCGCCTGCTTATAGGGGAGGACAAGTAGTTGTCGTATTACATGCAAAAGTATATGTTGAACTATAAGGTAGGCTAATTTAATGCCACTTAACCTTTGTTACTTGTGTACTCCCATTGCATGTTTCATGCTAATGAACATAACCTTTTACACACTACAACAAATCCTTGTGATTTGCTTCCTTTTTTGCTTCCAAAGATTGTTTTAGTTTATTTTGCTTCAAAATTTTCAAAAAGTCAGCATTATTTATTGGGATGGTGCTATTTTTGGAATTTTTTGCGTTGACCAAAACATGTAGGTGCTAATAGCGCCAAAAATAGAGTTGGAAATAACACTAGATTTAGCGTCAGATGTGCCTAAATAGTTAATTAGTTGAGGTGTTGGGGGTTAAGTGGATAGGGGCTTTGAGGACTATGGGATTTAAGGATTTGGGGTACAAGGATTAAGGGTTAAGGGATTAGGGGTTAGGGTTTAAGGGATTAAAGGTCAAGAGCTAAGGGATTTGGTGCTTACGGGTTAGGTAGTTTAATGGTTAATGGCTTAGGGATTATGGGCTAGGGGATTAATGTTTAAGTGCTTAGGGCATAGGGGTTTATGTATTAAGGGATTAGGGATTAGGGTTAAGTGTTTAAGGGTCAATAAATTAGGGGTTAGGGGATTTAGGGATTTTATGTTAAGGTATTAGTGATTAACTAAGGTTGAGGGCTTAAGGGTTTTGGGATTAAGGCTTAAGGCTTTAAGGGTAAATGGCTTAGGGGTTATGGGATTTAGGGCTTTCTCGAAACTCTCTTGAAATTTCATGGAACATCTTCCAACATGCCCATCACCAATGTTATCCATTGATGTCGCAAGGTGAGCAGTGAATGGGGCCAACATTGAATTTCTTCAAATTGTTCATGTATGGGTTGAAATTTGACATGGTTAGACTAGACACATGCCTTGACGGTATGCGAGGGTTTCAAGACTCAAGGATGCTTGATGTCCCCAGATAATATTTGAGATCGTCCACGTTTGCATAAACGTTCATCATCCAATCTCATTGTCATCATTCGTCATTCACATCTACAAAATGTTTGTTGAAACTCTCTTGAAATTTCATGGAATGTCTTCCAACATGCCCATCACCAATCTCATCCACCAATGTCACATGGTGAGCAGTGAATGGGGACAATGTTGAAATTTCTTCAAACTATTCCCGCATGCATCAAAATTTGACATGGTTAGACTAGACACATGCCTTGATGGTATGTGGGGGTCTCAAGATTGAAGGATATTTCCTAACGTCCTCACATAATCTTTGAGATCGACCATGTTTTCATAAACGTTTATCATGAATTCTCATTGTCATCATTCATCATAATTCCCATCTATAGAATCTTTGTCGAAACTTTATTGAAATGTCATGGAACGTCTTTGACCAAAACACCCATCACCAATGTCATCCATCGACGCCGCATGATGACTAGTGAATGGGGTGAATGTTGAAATTTATTCAAATTGTGTCTATATGCGTCGAAATTTGACATGTTTAGAGTAGACACATGCCTTGACGGTATGCAAGGGTTTCAAGACTCAAGGATGCATTATGTCCTCGCACAATCTTTGAGATCGTCCATGTTAGAATCCATGTTCATCATGTAGTATCATTGTCATCATTCCTCATTCCCATCTATAGAATCTTTGATGAAACTCTCTTGAAATGTCATGGAATGTCTTCCAACATGCTCATCACCAATGTCATCCATTGACGCCGCATGGTGAGCAGTGAATGGTGCCAACGTTGAAATTTCTTCAAACTATGCATGTATGCGTCGAAATTTGACATGGTTAGACGAGACACATGCCTTAACAGTATGCGAGGGTTTCAAGACTCAAGGATGCCCGAGTTCCTCACATAATCTTCGACATCCTCCAATTTTTCATGAACATTCATTATGCAGTGTCATTTTCATCACTCGTCATTCCAATCTACAAAATATTGGTCGGAACTCTCTTAAAATGTCATGGAATGTCTTCCAACACACCCATCTGTAATGTCATCAACTGACCCAACACAGTGAGCAGTGAATGGGGCCAATGTTGAAATTTCTTCAAAATGTGATTGTATAAGTTGAAATCTTACATGGTTATACTATGCGAATGCATTGACGGTATGGGAGGGTTTTAAGACTCAGTGAAACAATTGAGATTGAATATTCATGTTTTGATATTGTTATCCTCATTTTGTGGATAAATAAGGAGATTATGTCTTGAGGCCCTTAGGTTGCAGATATGGATCAATGCCGAGAGACTACATGATCAAAAATATCCTTTTGCACATATGGAGACCCTTCTCACCACCACAAAGGTCACAGATTTTCAGATGGCATCCACCACATCAACTGGCTTTCGAAAGGCAGTGGGCCTTGCTCCATGAGGTACAAGTCAGTATGATGGTGAGCATCGTTTCAATATTTAAGGCATTTAAGTATGTTGTATCTTAGATTGCTCTATATTTCATGGTATATGCTTGGGAATTATGCCTTTTGCCTTGCTTCACCTTGGTGGTTGACATTGTGCCCTAGTAAGTGGTCTTCCCTAGGGATGATTTTGCTACTAGGAACTCCCTTGAAGACCCATCATATCATTCCTGACCATACTTACCACTCTCCATTACTATTTCCCCTCATTTCCTTATATCTTGGGATTTTAGGGCGTATTGACCCAAGAAGGGGTTGTCCCTCATTCTATGGCAAGGAGGGGCCGAAGGCCCAGAGGGATTGATGTTGGGTAAAAGATAAAAGATTGTGTATGAACCTTCTAGATGCTTTTCCCATGGATCACCCAAGAAATCAATGAAACACTTATCTTTGAGAAAAGGAGGACTGTGAAATGTGACTATGAATTCTTAAAAGGTTAGTTGGAGGATATGAGGTTGCATCATGAGCTGGCCTATCATGTCCATGAATATCTAGTGGTATGACATTATCTGGTCACTAAGCAAGGGTAATGGCTCTCAGTTGCATGGCTGAGAGAAATGGGGTCTCATCACGAGCCATCCTTTTCATTTCCACTGGGTGTTTGTCGGTGACACTGCCATTATTTGGACACCATGCTAGGGCAATGGCCTTCAACCTCTCTTTAAATTTATGAAAGAATGGAAAAATAATGGGCTTAGAAAAAATGCATTGCAAACGAAGGTACCAGACACCCTCTACAAAGGCACCCATGACTAAGACACTACGACCTCTTGTATGTCATGAGATATATGCCCATTGAGTCTTGACGCTAACCACTTCACCCACTTTACATGGCTTAGAGAGGGTTATCTTGGAAACTCTCCTCGACCTAGGTTAAGATCTACCCAATAGGACACCTCGTCAACCCTCCCATATTCAAGCTTGACAAGTCACATAATGTCTTTGAGCACTTAATTGTTTGACATAGTGATCTTTGAAGCACATGCTTAGGTGGCTCATTTATTGATTAKATTCACTTATCATGATGTTATGACTTGAKATCCTTGGAGGGAATGCTTATTTGTCTTTTCGGGACCTAGTTGGTGGACAATTTTGGAAGAACAAGCCTAGCTTGGACTTCCATGGGGCTTGAATCCCACAGGTGGATGCCAAGGGCCTGCATGCTAGATGAGAGATACCAAAMTTTGAAGGCCTAGAAGATGAATTGGATGACATAAMCTAGCCCCCACATGCCAAACATTTTGCATAGGAGAGGAAAAACGTCACCTTTAGAGGCATGCCATCACCTAAGGGGGGTTAGGGTTTGGTGGTGAGGTTGACATGCATTGGCACAAGGAAGTTTTGAGGGGCTTGAGACTTGATAATGAAGGAAGTTGTTTGGATGCTTGACATGTGGCTCTGGGAAGCCTTTCTACACTCCACCACCAACGACCTTCTCCTAGTGCCAAAACATCCCCTAAAGGGGTGACATCCTTATAACTAGGGATTTTCTTTGTGCAAAAGTGAAATTAAAGTGAATTGTTTAATATTAATTTGTAAAAGGGGGCATGATTAGGGTTGTTGACCCCTAGTATTGTGGTTTACCCTTAATTATGTGGACAAAATATGTTAGTGACATTTTGTATAAATAAGAGATCATAAGATATCATTTTAACACAACTCTCCCTCTTGTGAGAAGCACTTGGTCTGGAATTTTCGCTACACTTAGAGTATTTTGTCTTTGGTGCTATGGAATAATACTTTTTGGTTATGGTTCATTGATGATGATGGTGCACTATCTCTTGGAGGTCATTCTTTTGCTATTGTGGAGGTTTACTTTGGAATGTTAAAGGATTTTTCTTGAATGGTATGGTTTCTACCTTGTTATTATCATTTGTAATTCAAGTTGAAGTTGTCTTGGCCAAGGCTAGATAGGGAGTATAAGGATATACACCCCTATCCTAGTTACCACCATTTTATCAAGTTATTTTGCAAGGGTTTTGTTGAGGAAGTAAGAGGATGTTAGGGACCTAACCCCTCACATAGGTAGAATAATATATTCTGATGTAATAAAGGTCAATATTAATAAGGCCTAGCAATAAGGAAGAATAAGTCGAATGCAAGAGGACCTAATAGAAACTTCTGCTTCTAGAAGGATCTTCCTCTAGATGGTTCTTTTGATAGTCATATTTAGTATAAGTAGGAGTCGAGGGTATGAGAACTGTTATCTTGGATATTATTGTAATAGAGCTCTGCTCTGCTGGAGGCTGCACCCTCGAAGAGGCAAGTGAACATTGCTCTCAGTAATCTAAGTGCTCTTTATGGTGTTATAGTGGTATCATTTTGGTATTATTGTGGTGTTGTTATGGTTATATTGTTGCTCATCTGCCATTTCTAGCATTTCATTTCTGTTCTACATACTTTTTATATCTAGAATATTACAAGTGGTATCAGAGCACTTTCCTCGACATAAAATTGTGGGTTAATTTTTTTCCAGGGTAGAGGCGTATTCCGATGTATTTAATCTATAGAGATATATTGTTACGTGCATAAACCCGCGGTCGGGGATTCATACACACAAGAAATACAAGTGCTTAAGCGTACATCTATTGGCCACCCTTGTAACCCCTGTTGGTACCCCTTCGAGTGGTAGCGCATCAAACATCACCTGTATACAGATCGACCTAGATTTACGGAAGCCCTCTTTAGATAAACCGATTGGCCGCCTGACTGCTATAGTGCCACCGAGAAAAACACTCAGGAAGATACTCTCTAATACCTGGGTAGTCGGGTAGTATGGCTAAGGGCACAGTCTAGCCTCCTTAGTTGGTGCCATGAGATATCGGGTCGAGTACTATTGTTGGACCTCACACGTATATCAAAGAGCTATAGCACAAGGCACACCCTTGTCTGTAGAACCCTTGAATACCTAACCCTTGGGGACAAAAACAAAAAACAAAACAAACAAGATCTATTGCCGCACAACTCTGTTCGAGTTGCCAAATCACTACACATTTCTTCCTGATTAAGCATTTGGGCATTTCATCACTGCAATATTCTTCAGACCAGAGTATAACTCCGCAAGTGTAAAGAAAAAATAAAATAAAAGAGTCAGGATATTGTTGCACCATTATTTGAGACCCATTCCATTGGATTTATCTCTTCTCCCTTATCACATTCATACGCATCATTTTTCAGCAAAATTTTTGACCCCACCCGCCCCTTTTCGGTTCCGTCGTCATCATGGCCCATACCCGTAGCTAAGACTTGGAAGCTCACTTCAATACCTTGAAATCTAATTTCATAGAGACCCAACAAGAAGTGAGACAACTCAGTGCCAATATTGCCACCATCAATAAAAACATGCATTCCTCCATTGCCGCCTCAATCGAGGAACGCAAAGAAGACCTCAAACAAGAAATTACTACCTAGCTTGAATCTGTCGCTTTGATGATCCACACCAAGCTGCATATCCCTACAGATCGCCCTTTATCTGACCCACCTTTGCATGTCGAAGCTAAAACTTCCTCTCATTCCCATAATTTTCAGCCCCATCACTTTTAGCATGACCTACACTTTTCGCGTGTGGATGTGACCAAATTTGATGGCTCAGATCCCACTGGTCGGGTAACTCAAGTGGAACATTATTTCTCTTTGTATGGAATTACAGATGACTTGGCCAAACTCCGGTATAGTGTTCTCCATCTAGATCAATAACGTTGGCAATGGTGGCAATGGAGAAAAACTGCCCGTCAAGGGTATGCTTCTTGGACACACTTTGTGGCAGATCTTTATGAACGCTTTGACACTGACACCAACCATTTAGACTGTTTGACAAAGTTGAAACAATATGGCATAGTGGAAGACTTTATAGCTGCTTTTGAGTGACTGGATTTTCGTACAGATGGCATGTCTGATGCTTTTTTTTTAGAATGTTTTATCAGTGGCCTCAAGGATGATATTTTTTCCCATGTCCTCATGGCTCGACCTTAGAGTTGGGTGGAGGCTACTAAACAAGCTAAGGAAGCACAACAAGCTGTCTCTTCTCAAAACCAAAAACTCTCATTTATTCCTCGCACTAAACCAGTAAATCCAACTCCTTCTACTCCACTAAAGATCCAAAAATTGACCAGGGTCAAAATAGATGAATGCCAACTCAAAGGCCTTTGTTTTAATTGTGATGACAAATATTTTTCAGGACACAAGTGTAAGGAACAAAATATTTTTATGGCCATCTCGGAGGATGTTTCAGAAGAGGATGTTGAAGCTCCCCTTGTGTCTGAGTCACTTGAACCCACTGACATAACCCCTCCCGAAGTAGAACCGGTCATTTCCGTAAATGCTCTCACTGGCTTCTCTGCTCCCCAAACCATCAAACTAATTGGCTACATCAAGCATAGGAAGGTCATCATTCTTGTTGATAGTGGAAGCACCCATAATTTTATTCATCATTGCATTCCCAAGAAACTAATTGCTATATCCGTGCAGTCAATAATTTCCAAATCATGATTGCCAATGGCGGGTCCATGAAATGTGGAGGGCATTGTGAAAATGTGTGTCTCCAAATTTGTGACTACCACCTGAAATCTCATATGTTTTCTACCGACATGGGAAGTTGTAACATTGTGTTGGGTGTAGACTGGATAAGGACTTTGGGTCCCATTCTCATGGATTTTAAGGAATTAACCATGCAATTTGACTAGGAGGGCCAACAATATAAGTTCCAAGGCATCACTGTTGGTTCCCCTGAGATCATTAGTTCCCATTGCATGGAAAAGATGCTAAAAAAGGTCATTCGAGCATTATTGCCCTACTCCATGCCATACAAGCAACTGAGACACCCTCTATGCCGTAGGACCTCCAATCCATCCTCTCTAAACATAAAGTGGTTTTTTCCACTCCCCAGGGACTCCCTCGTTCCCGTGGTGTTCATGATCATTCCATTCTCCTTGTCCCAGGAAGCCTTCCTCCCAATATCCGTCCCTACCGTCACCCCTTTTCCCAAAAAAATGAAATTGAGAAAACGGTTCAAGAACTGCTTAACGCAAGTGTTATCCGCCCTAGTACAAGCCCCTACTCTTCTCCCATGGTCATGGTCATGAAGAAAGAAGGTTCTTGGTGCATGTGTCCTGACTTCCGCGCCCTCAA
>ML816878.1:61886-86371 GCA_009831015.1 Picea engelmannii
GCCTAAAAGAGTCCATCTTGTTAGGGGGAGTTTTGTATTGTTTGAATATCTAATGCCTCCTAAAATTACTGCAACAGCTTAGGGGGAGCATGTCTCTTCTTTGACATTGATGTCAAAGGGGGAGAAAAGAATTCGGGTGCCTTAGTTGCCATCAATGACAAAGGGGGAGATTGTTCGCATGTTTTACAGGTAGCGTATGCTTGTCATTGATGGAAAGTACAACAACGATGATGGCTTGAGTACAGGAGCATGATCAACAACGCAGTGATAATGGGGAGGAGCAGCAACAGTGATCGTTGGATCAACAATTCATAATTCCCGATGGTTGTCAGATCTCAATGTAGACAAGAGGAGCACACAGATATGGAGGATAGATCTCGGGTGTTGGATCCGAGTGCAGGGTCCGACCACCGTTGGATCCAGGAGAGCCTGTACGTTCTTTAAAGTGCTAGGAGAAGCGTGCTTACAAAATCCTGAAAGCAGGAGGACCGTCCATCTTCGGGAAGGACACGTGGATGCGCAGATATGGAGGATAGATCTCGGGCGTTAGATCCAAGCACAGGGTCCATACACCATTGGATCCAGGAGAGCCTGCACATTCTTTAAAGTGCTAGGAGAAGCGGGCTTACAAAATCCCGAAAGCAGGAGGACCGTCCATCTTCGGGAAGGACACATGGACGCGCAGATATGGAGGATAGATCTCGGGCGTTAGATCCGAGCACAGGGTCCGACCACCGTTGGATCCAGGAGAGCCCGCACATTCTTTAAAGTGCTAGGAGAAGCGGGCTTACAAAATCTCGAAAGCAAGAGGACCATCCATCTTCGGGAAGGACACGTGGACATAGATCATCATTTTGCTGACTGGAAAGTCAAAGGTATGAAATGCTCCAGCCTTTCACCTCCCGAAATCGCGATATGCGAAATCGCGAAATGATCTAAGTTGTCAGATCAAGGTTTGATCTGGACCGTTGATCCCACTCCATTTCGAAGTTTCGTGGATCGAGAGTTGGAGATGTCAAAGACTATTAACCACAGGAATCCTAAAATCGCGATATGCGAAATCGTGAAATGATCTGAGCCGTCAAATCAAGGTTTGATCTGGACCATTGATCCCACTCCATTTCGGATTTTCGCGGATCGAGAGTTGGAGATGTCAAAGAATATTAACCACAGGAATCACGAAATTGCGATATGCGAAATTGCGATATAATCGCAATCGTTAGATTAAGATGTGATCTGGACCGTTGATCCGAATCCATTTCAGAGTTTCGCGGATCGAAACTTTGAAGTGACAAGAACACTGAACATCAAGAATCCCGAAATCACGATATGCAAAATTGCGATTTAATCACAACCGTCAGATCAAGATGTGATCTGGATTGTTGATCTCACTCCATTTCGGAGTTTTGGGGATCGAAACTTTGGAGTGACAAGAACACTGAACATCAAGAATGTCGAAATCGCAAAATGCGAAATCGCGAAATTATCTGAGCCGTCAGATCAAGTGTTGATAGGGACCATTGATCCCATGCCATTTTGGGGTTTCAGGGATTGCGACTTGGAGAGTCGAGATGCCTCATCTCCAGATTCACGAAATGTGAAATCGCAAAAGTGCTTTATGCATAAGGTTGTGATCACAACCCTTGGTCACATCAACGAGAGATGGAGGAAAGAGCTAGAGCAACCAAGCTCCTTTTCGGGGATCACGACTGGGAATGTCGAGACACATGGTCACACGAATGTCGAATTGTCGAATGTTGAAATGTCGAAATGAATGAAAGATCCCATGGAATCAATCGAACAGTGCAGGTGAATTTGAACAAGATCGGAGAGCTAATGTAGCACGACACAGTGTAACTGCTAGAAACCACTGATGGTTTATGCCATAGGACTCGAAGACATCTCGGGGTGATTGACAGAGGAGGTGAAGAGTCTCTAGGAATCTCTAAGAGGGATGAAGATGTTCATGGAGGCGATTGACATCTGGATGAGTATTGAGGCCTGTAACTGGAACAAAGAAGGTGAGCTCGACTGTCACATAGAAGACGAAGAGTCTGAAACTGCCAGAGAGGCTGAGGAATCTCAGTATAACATACAGTGATGTTGAACGAGTAGTAAACAACTAGAGAAGCTGAAGAGTCATGATGATGATCAGACAGAGCACTCGAGTTGTGGAGGAATATGACGCGAAGTGAGCATGCAGAGGCATTGCGAATATTGCATGCACAAAGACAACAAAGACTATAAGAATGTTGAACAAAGAAGAGAGAAGAGTTGTCGTTGTGTAGGATAATTCAGGTGTGTACAAGGAGGCAGATTGCAGGAGAAGAAATGCACAGTCGAGGAATGGTGCATTGAAGGGATATGGTGCATAGAGCATAAAAGGTAGAAGAACAGAAAGTGCTAGAGGTGTGAATAAGACACTGATGCAGACAAGGCAGAGCAGTGTAACAAAACAACAACAAGGCTGGTAAGCCATTGAATAATTTTATATCGTTGTAATAAGTTTTAGTAACAAAGAATTTATAATTCAGGGTGGCTGGGAGGCGCTAGGGAGGACTGGTGTCCTCGGAGGTTCAAGTGGGTGCTTGAACACAGGGAGTTGGTGCTTCCTTCTAGTTGGTTCTAGAGAAATCAGGGAGTTGGTGCTTCCTTCTAGTGGGTGCTAGAGAAAACAGAGAGTTGGTGCTCTCAGCAAGTAGCAGCTTGCAAAACTGAGGTTGTAGCCTCATTATGAGTTGGTGCTCATATGTATGATAATGTAAAGAATGTAAATATTACTTATCATATAAAGAAAAAGAGGTTTTTACCCTGTATGGGTTTCCTCGGAAAATATCTGTCTCTGTGTTTCTCATATATGTGATTGATGCTGAATGTGTCAACGTTTATTTCCTTGCATGATTGTCATCATCATTGAGTGTAAAGTTTTTAAAAGAATCATAATTGTTTAATCACGGTAACAACTGATTCACCCCCCCTCTCAGTTGTCCAACACATAATTCCAAAAGAAGAGCATGCATTCATACAGGAAGCAAGGATTAGGAGGGAGCTAATCCTAAATATGATCCATTGAGGATTATTAAGTATCTAGCCACGTTCCCATTGAAAGTAGCGGCCATGAAAAGCAACACGTGTTCAGTTTGACTTACAAGCATAAATGAAATTCCCAAATTACTTATTACATACAATTTCATCAATCATTAATAGTTTTATGCTCAGGAAACTATGTAAATTATGATGGGGGATTTGTTCTCTTATCCTTAAACTAGAAAACATGAGGCTATAGGTGGTCTTTAATACATGAAAAATCCCACAGGAAACCAATCATCCCACTTAATTTTCAAAGGCTCTCTATCATTCGAGTAATATTGATAAGGTTTGCATTTGAGTTCATTAGATTTCTATACTTATGGGTCCCACTTCTAGGACAGTGACATCCTAGATATAGTATGAATTGTATGACAGGGTCTTAAGATCAACTTAGGGTCATTATCAAATGGAAAATAGATGGATTTTATTTAACCTTTAGTTCAACCATACATGCTTCTTCTCAATGATTTACACAAGTATATCATTTATACGGACAAATGTAGATTAGGCATAATAAAAGACATCAAAATCAAAACCCATTGCAAGCAAGCATGTTCAGTGCTCCGATGGGGTAATTTTGACATCTGAGAAATATCCTCCTCAGGTAGAATGCCCCATTGCCCACGAATATGTTCAGTACCCTGATGGGTTTTCCCAGTCATACCATAGGCTGATACCTGCAGCCAGCAGACCTGTTCAGTATCCCGATGGGTTAACCTCTTACACCCATTTTCCATTAGAGGCTCTTGTCCCAAAATTCACCCTTAATATAAAATTTATAGTTTTATTTTGCATGGGTGAATGGGGAAGAAGCTCTGAAAACCTTTTTTACGGGATGGGATGGTATTGGGTTGGAATATATTTTATAGATTTCCCACAAAAGATTGTTCTCATGAAAAATAGACTTATGTATTTAGATTAGTCCAAAGACATATAATGGTCAAAATTACTTAATGTGTGGTGGATGAGGCCATGATAGAATGCCCTAAAAGTGCCTCTAGTCCCACTTCTCCATATAATATTATGGTAGTGTTCCCTCACAAGTAGAAGTTTCATTCACTCTTTTGCTAATATCCGATAAGGATGCTTGAATAACAAGCTCTGATATGAAACAAGGATGTACAAGTTACCTATGGGTATCACTATGTAGACCTTAAAGTTTTAGTAAATCCCCACAATATTTTAAAGATTAGGCTTATGAGAAACTGTTATTATTAATAGCCATAAATCTGTATGTAATAAGAACAAGAAATATCCTAAGTTGTTTTGGTTTCTAATACTAGATTATCAATATTATCTTCATCTCGGTTCATTTATTTGTAAAGAAACATGAAAAGATGATGCATTTATTTAGAACTAAGTTAACTAACATGCAACTTTTATTTATTACTCTATCATATTCAGGAACAAGAAACCATATTTCACGTGTAAGAATATTTCCAATGTAACCATGTGCGTAACAAGTGTAGAAATACATTCATACTGGGGTTTGAATGATAATCTTTAATGTATACCATAGTATGAAGAACCAACTGCTTTAATGATGATGTCAAGAAGTAATGAAAAATGAAGGAGCGATGTGATATGATAGTTTCTCAGAACCATAGATCAATGTAGTCTTGGTGTTCTTGGTTGATTTCTTCATTTAGACCACTATGTATGTCTTCCTCTATCATGCCATGCAGATCATCTTCTTTTAGATGATTTGTCTCTTGGATGCATACAGGATCTGTCGATAGGGATGTCAAGAACTCCTCGATATGAGGTTCTAGTGGTTGCTCTCCATCAAATGCGGTCCATGATTTTTCGGTCTCCTTGGTAGACTGGCAAAGGGAATCAAAGGAGACTTCTAGATCTGGAGCTTTTGTTGTCTATCACTTCTTGGAGTACAAGTACGTTATGGGTTGCTGTCAAGATTTTCTCTTCTTGAGAAGTAGAAATCTCAACTACTACTAGGACTTGAGAGAGTTCCTTCAAACTCTTGATCATTCTTGAATATTTCTTTGTTGGTTGCTAATCTCTGTCTTTCCCATGGATTATTAGAGTGGGGGGTTTTTACAACACCAAAAACTTTAAAAATCCCAAAGAAATGAAAAGGAAGCAAACTAAAAGCAAATGAAAGAAAACCAATCATGTACTTGAAGTGCCGCCATGCTACTAGGACCCTCCTGTCACCAAGTCATTTGTTCACACAAGTTAGCTTCTCTTCCCATATAAAAGAAAAAGGGCTAATGCTAATAAAACATAAATTATAAATACTGAAAGGAAGAGGGCAACCTAACTTTGGAGTGATCCAAATTTTATGAACATAACGAAATGAATACATATTATTAAAAGATGTTTAACACAGAATAATAAAGATACAGTAAAATTGGTTTCTATTCAATAAGGAAATAAGTTGAAACGGTAAAATGCAACGGAAAACAAGCTTGCTGGAATGGTGGCAGCTTATCTCTGAGAAGAGATGTGACAGATGCACTAATTTCCAAGCCGATGATAACAATGAGGCTCTGACTCCATTTTTTTACAATAATCATGAATTCCAAAACCCTAGACATCCAAAAACCTAACTCTAGGGGAGGAAGTGCCAAAAGTCATGTGGGCTTCGTTGGGGTAGGCTAGTACATCAACTTCTCGGTGTCGTAACTTTTGCATACGATCTTCGTTTTAGGCGCACGATAGCCCGTTGGAAATGTCTATCTAAGGTTACACACGTTTCCATAAAACTCTGATTCAATATTCAATTTAACTATGGTGAGGCCTAAAAACGTTGTTCAGGGCCTCAAAACGACTATGGAAGTTGAGGACTCGAAAACTAGGAAAAACCTGCCAAACTAGAAAACTGCCAAAATGAACCAATTGGAATAGGTGGGAGGCCACCAACATCCATATAGATCAATCCTCCCCCCTTAGGAAGCAATGGTCTCCATTGCGTTTAGTTCCCCCACCAGATGAGGAAATTTCTGCTGAATTTGGCCCCGTGTGAGCCACTTTCCTTGGTGCAAGAGCTGCCTTGATTTAACAACTCGATAAAGTTGGATCCATTGATGTTGAGTTCCCTTGACCCACGTGTCAACAATCTGATCATTGGATGCATGTTGCATGCAATCAAGGTTGAGCTCTATTGGTTTCAACTGCTCTGCTATCTCTGAGGTGTCCAATAATGGTGGGAAATATGGTCGAAGGAGAGCCACGTTGAATATTGGGTGCAGGCCAAGGAAAGGAGGAATGTTGAGCTCAAAATCATTTTCACCCAAAAACTTGGTGATGGTGTATGAACCATAACAGAGTGGAAGAAGCTTTCGATGGGGCCCTGTAAGGCATTCTTTCTATAAGTGCAACCAAACTTTGTCTCCCACCTGAAACTTATGTGGCACTCGATGTTGATCATAATGTTGCTTGTACTTGGAATTGGACTTATGTAAAATATCCTGCACCTATTGACAGATGTGCCAGATCCACTCAATGAACCAGGTGTCTTTGTCAGTGTCAGGTGGAGCAGGGGACGAGTCGGCCGCCAGGGGTAGTGCAGTATCCATGGGGCCCAATGGTTTCAATCCCAACCCCACTTGAAAGGGGTTGTGGCCAGTTGAGTTATGTAGGGCTTGGTTGTAGCTATGATGGACATAGGGAAGACTCTCATCCCATGTGCAGGGGTGCTTCTAATTGTACATGCATAGGATATGAACGATCATCTGATTGACGACCTTAGTTTGGCCATTTGTCTAGGGGTGGAAGGCAGTGGATTTGGTGAGCTTGGTGTCCAACAGTGACCAAAGGCTCAATCAGAATGTGTTGAGGAATTGACTGTCCTGATCTGAGACAATGGTTTTTGGGATTCCAAAATGTACCCAAAATCGTTCAAAGAAGAGATTGGCACTGGCCTTTGCTGTGATGCTCTTCTTGCAGGCGGCCATAATCGCCATCTTGGAAAAGGGATCAACAACCACAAAAACACAGTCATTTCCTCATTGGGTGGATGGAAGGCCCGACATGTAGTCCATTGAGATGGACTCCCATGGCCTGTCAGGAGTAGGCAGAGGGGTGTACAAGCCTTGTTTCTTAGTGGTCGGTTTGGCAATAGCATAGGCAATGCATGACCTGATATACTTTTCGACATCTTGTCGAAGTTTTGTCCAATAGAAATGTTTCTACAACACTGCCACTATCTTTTCAACGTCGAAGTGTCATGCCAACTGACTGTAGTGAGCTTCCCAAATCAGCTTCGCTCTCTCGCTTGATGGAATGTAGAGATGGCCCAAACGACACAACAAGCCATCCTGAAGATGGAAATTAGCAACAATTGAGTTTGCACCCAACATTTGGTAGGTGGTGGTGAAGTCAAGGTATGTCTCATAGAGGTGGGTCCATTCAGAGGTCTCGTGGCCGCAAGAGTCTAGCATCATGGTGAGTGTCACGACTGGAGGTCAGCTGAGGCAATCAACAACTCGGTTAGTACTTCCTATTTGAAACTTGATGTTGAGGTGGAACTACTGCAAGTATGTGGACCACTTATGATGGTGGTCATTCAAAAATTTGCCTTGTGTCTGCATGAACTGCAGTGGCTTATGATCAGTTTGGATGACTATCTCCTTCCCAAGAATGTAATGTCTCCACTAGCAGCAGGCTTGCACAATGGAGTACATTTCTTTGTCGTAAGTAGGGTACTTATGAACATCACCTGATAGTGTCTCACTATGATATGCCACGAGGTGGCCATGTTGAGTGAGAATGAAGCCCACAACATAGTCTGAAGCATCTGTCTCGATCTCAAAGGGATGATGCAGGTTCGATAATGAAAGTACTAGGGATGAGCATAAGCGTTGCTTCAAATTATCGAAAGCTTATTGTTGGGACATGCCCCATACAAATTTTTCCTTACCACCACCCCTTGTTACTTGGCTAAGGGCCCATGCGATATGAGAGAATCCCAACACGAACTTGCGATAAAAATTGGCAAGGCCCAAGAAACTTCGAAGCTCAGTGAGTGTGGTTGGGGTTGGATAGTCATGAATGACCTAGATCTTGGCTAGATCCACATGCACACCATGATGATCAATTATGTAGCCTAGGTAATGGACCATGTCCATGCCGAAGGAGCATTTTTCCAAGTTTGCATATAGCTTGTGGTGTCGTAGGGTGTGCAGAACCTGTTGAATATGTTGTAAGTGTTCTGCCCAAGTCTTGTTGTAGATGAGGATGTCATCCAGATACACCACTGCAAAATTATTGGTGAAAGGTCATAGGATATCGTCCATCATCCTCATGAAATTTGTTGGAGCATTTTTCAAACCAAAGGGCATGACCAACCATTCGAAAAGACCTTCTTTTAACTTGAAGGTGGTCTTCCATACATCTGTTTGTTCTATTGGGACCTCGTGGTAGACAGACTTTAGATCAATCTTACTGAAGTATTTGGCCCCCATGAGATGATTAAGGAGGTCGTCGATTCGGGGAATCAGGTATCGGTTCCAGACTGTGACTTTATTCAGGGCCCGATAATCAATTCAGAGTCGTCAGGTCCTGTCTTTCTTCTGCACCAACACAATTGGGATCCCACAAGGAGATGAGCTGGGATGGATGTGCCCCTTGTGGAGAAGTTCTTGGATCTACCTCTTGATCTCCTCATTTTCTAACAGAGAGCGGTGGTAGACTAGCCCATTGGATAATAGTGCGTCGGGGGTCAGATCGATGGGATGCTTGACCTAGCAGTGCAGATGTACCCTAGTAGGTGAGGAGAAGATATCTGATTATTCTTCCATAACCTTATCCACTTGATTCTGTTGTGTGGAGAGATCGGCCGCGAAGGCCCTAGATGTAGCTGCGATATTTCGCTCACTATGAGAGTGAATCAAGAAGAATAAAAATTTCCCGGTCCAAGAGATAACCTTCCTGCATTGTGTTAGCACTCCGTAAATCTGTTCGACTGATAAACCTACGACGAAGGTAACTGTTTCAACCAAATTTGAGACCCAAAACTAGCCTTTCGGATCTAGAGAGGGCTCTCTCAGGAGACACGGTCTCAGCACGGGATATGGCTTTAAATCTCTTGGCTAGATTTAACACCTTTGCGAAATAAGTTCTGGTTATATTGGCGCAAGAGAGTAAGAGTTTGGGCTATGGAGTCGATTCGAGAAAATGAAAGAAATAAATGACTTGGTGACTGAAATTTGAGAGGATAAAGGCTAAGAGAGCAATAGTATTCAGTGCAAAATAGTAATGTGTGATGAGGGGAAAAACACAAGAAGTAACTCGAAGCATCGTTGCGGATGAATTCGGATTTAACTTTAGAAGAAAATGTTTTGTCTAAATGGCCCAAACAAGGGGCGCTTCGCAGCGAATCCATAAGTTCAAAATTTTGTTTTGATTTAGAAAGAAAAGGATATGAATAAATGAAACAGGAAGTATGTACGCAAAGAAGGGAAAACAATACATCCAACTGCTACAATTATAATCTTTTCATCAAAGCTACATGACCTTTGCATTAAGTTTCGGTTGAACTCAAATTTACATACAATGGCTATTGTCTATACTAATTTTACCAACCACCCCATTTTACATGAAAATGATCCCCATATATATAAAACTAATGTCACCCTTGGCTATTAGGGTCGAGCTACTCTCTCCTGGAATCATGGATCTAGTTTCTTTGAAAGAGAGTAATAACTTCAACGGATTTACTAAAAATAGGAAACTCGACTTTTGCAAATCATAATCGTAATCAAGATATTATTTAAAATCATTGATCATGATCAAAATTTGACCCTATGGTTGTGATAAGTCATCATTTTCACTACTGGGCACTCTGTCACCCCTGCACAACAAGTCTGGTACGCAACAGTAACCTACAACAAAAAACGCAGCGGATTGCGCAACAAATTGGGAAAATAAGCGTTAAATATGACATCATATCTCACTAATAAAAAACTATTTTTAGAAACTGAGAGAGGTTTTTGTATTTAATCTCGTTACAAAGAAACAACTCTCTTGGTTTCTTGAAATTAATCTCCAATTGGCCGGAATACGTGTCTCAAAAACATGTCTCAAACAGGAAATCGTGAAAGCTGAAAAATATGGCTCAAAGATTCATTTGAATTTCCCAATCCGTGACACCTGTTGCAAATATGAGAGAGGTTTTTATTATTTGGTTTGTCCTCAAGAAAAAAGTCTCACGAATTTTCAAAATTCCTTTCCAGTTGGTCATAAAGTGATCTTGAAGTTGACCACTAAACCATTCATTTATGCAGCGCAACCTGTAGCATGTGCGCAGGAAAATCCTCCGCACGAAAACAGCCTATGCGCGACGAAATCCACTGTGCAAAAGAATCCTATGTGAGACATCATCCCACTATGCGACGAAATCCATTGCACAATAACATCCTATGCGTGACAACATCCACTGCGCAATGAAATCCACTGCATGACGAAATCCACTGTGCGAAAGCATCCTATGCGCGACGAAATCCACTGTGCAAAAGCATCCTATGTGCGACGAAATCCACTGCGCGATGAAATCCATTGCATGAAATCATACTATGCGCGATATCATCCCACTCCACGACGAAATCCACTATGCAATAACATCCTATGTGCGACAACATCCACTGCGCGATGAAATCCACTTTGCGCGATGAAGTGCTCTGCACAACGTGCAGGTGAAAATGGAAATGGAAATATTAAATGATAAGCTTCATTTTGAAATTGACCCTTGGAGATGTTAGATGATGTCAGGCATACAAATAATATGGGTGCTAACAAACATGGCTTTGCAAATTGTTGACAAACCTCTAACCTTAGCTATGAAAATCATGGTGCTAACAACTAGCTCCAACGAGGATGTTATCCTCCCTGTGAGGTAGAAAAGAACAATATACCATGAGCCTATCCATTGGGATGTTCCCAAACCATTGAAAACTTTGCTCTGACCTGTCACCTGTATCCGCTAAAAACTCAAACTGTATATGCTCTAAACTGAAATCTGAAACTAAGATGAAAATGAAAACTGCATATTGCTAAAAGAAATGCTCGTAGTACCGAGCTTATTTGCACTCCTACCTACCGTAACTACTGAAAAAGATGCCAATCGAGTGAAATCAAAATGCCAATGCAACCATACAAGCGCTTTATCCATCGTTTGCTTTCTTTGCACATGCTTGCTCTAAAGCTTGTTTATTGTTAATTCATTCCAACATTTATCTATAAATTCCATTCTCAAAAAACTAAAAACATTGGGGTTGTTTACTGCCTCCAAAAAAAATGCAAATGGATCCTCCAAAACTTGCATAAAACAACAATCATGTTTCACCCCTTCGACTGCATCCTTGTTTTCATGTAATTCAACTTGTTGATTACCACAAAAAGGCTAAAAAATATGTTGAGACTACTGGAAATAACAATCTTCTGAAACAGAAGATAGTGTTGGCTGAAATGAAACCCCTAGTGGCAAGCAATCCATATATAACACTGATGTTGATTTTCCATCATATTTATTTCCAAGCTGGTAGTTAATCACATGATGCAAATCTGAACTTAAACAACTTTCCATGTAATCGACAACAGGGTCATTAAAAGTATGAGAAGGTTGTTGGTCCTCTTCACTGATAACAATTTTCTCATGTAAAACAATGTCAATGTGAATGCAATCAGACTTCCCTGCTTCTTCTGTTATCTCATGATTTACTTTCAACAATTCAAAGGAAGAAAAACATAATGGAAGACAATTTTCATTTAGAAGTCCACTGCTTTCTTCATATTCAACATCATGCCTATAGGATTTCTGATTTATTATAAAAAAAATTGCTTCAACAATTCGAAAGATGCAAAACACAATGGCAAAGTTCTTTCATCTAATTCACAACTTTATTCATTTTCTTCATTGTTATCATATGCATATTTTTCAATTTCTTTGGATTGTTGAACATACTCATTTTCAGATTCAGCTTCGACCAATGGCTGCAATTTTGAACAGACAAGACCTCCTACATAACAAGTAACAGGGTCATCAAACACATGAGAAGATTGTTGCAATTTCTTGTAAGTTTGTTCCAGTGAATTAGTGTGATTTGGCATCAGCACACTTCCCTTGCTTCAGTGATGATCTTAGAATTTTCTTTCAACAATTTAAATGAAGAAAAGCATAAAGGTAAAGAATTTCCTTCAGTTGATTCAACACTTTCTTCATATTCTTCTTTGTAGCTATGATATGTAGGCTGATTGCTCTCATTACACTGCTGAAAAGGAACATTTTCTGCTAGAGAACGTGCAGCTGGTTGTTCTAGGAAGTCAACATCATAACCATCATCATATTCATCATACATAGGCAAATCAACATCTGCAATGTCATCTAACAAGAAAAATCTGGAGACATCAACCTGCTCTTCAACAAGCCGATTGGCAAATTCATTTTCTTGACTGTCTACAAATGAATACATAAAACAATCAGTCATGTGCTTATCATGGGATGGATTAGAAGCTAAATTAGCACCTTCTTTTTCAATAAGTGGAATATAATCCTTTGCAAAATCATCAGCATTTAAAGCTTCAAGATGACATATGATATTATTAACCCTCTTCTCAAGATTCAAATCAATTGTTCTTTTTTCATATTCATTGTCATGTTCTTTAGCATCCAACTCCTCATTTCGAATCTGTTTACATGCTTGAATATTGTCTTCAACTTCCTGAGCATTCTTGAACATCTGTTGCAAAGACATAGACTTCCTCTCCATAAAAAGAAAATATAAGTCTGATTGACAGGTTGTTACATAATGGAGCATGGTAGCAACTTCAGGAGGTTGGAATTCTTTAGGTAGTTTATAATAAAGACTAGCAAACCTCCTATTGAAATTTGAGATGGTTTCATCTTTCATTATTCTCATGGCATAAAACTTTGAAAGGAGTAGATCCCATGAATTTCTCTCACCCAAAAATTTATGGAAAGATTCCTTAAATTCATCCCACGAGCTAATCGACTGAGGCTACAAATGTCTGAACCATGCTTTGGCATCTCCTTGTAAGGACTGAGAAAAGGCCCTCATAGACACATCATCATGTTTGATCTCAAAAAGTTCTATAAAATGCTCAAAGACCTGAATATGTTTTTTAGCCGACTTTCCATCAAGGTCTCCATCGAACCGAGGAAGGTTCTTATAATGTTTCAGAGGAAAGTCATGAAGGATGGAAGGAAATTTAAGAGGACTACATATTTCTTGAATCTTGGAGGGTGTAGGATTAAGAATAGAAGGTACAATCTCAACTTTGGTTTCATTAAGCTCAAAAGAATGATCATGAACATCATATGGCTCAGAGGAAGGAGCTTGGTGAATATTGATTATACAAGAAGAAGGAGGTATACCTGCAGTTTTCCATGGATGATATACAAGGGTAGATATCTGGGCTTCATTTGAACACAGTAAGTGAAGAAATATTCTTTTGAAAAACTCAGGAAAGGATAAGAAGATATTGATAAAACAGAAAAGTAATTCTTGAACTAAACTTAAGCTCGAGTACCTTATTTTTCCATATTGCTCTTCCATATCTCTGTCAACAAGTCTCATTCTCCAATGGAGTCTTTGAATCACATTTGAAGCTTGATTGGAGTCACCATGGAAACTTTAGCTCTGGATTCTTCTGCCAGTGGAATCACCTTCAACTGATTTTCTGATGTGTGGAGTCGTCAAAGAAGAAATACAACCAATATGTGCCTAAGTGTCTACTTCTCTCAGACCTTAGAACCGAAACGATGTCGTTCTTCCCAGGGAAAGTTTCATTCAATTCCGTCCTTGGAAACAACGCCAAAATGTTAGCACTTAGTAAATTTGTTCGGTTGGTAAACAAACAACGAAGGTAACTGTTTCAACCAACTTTGAGACCCAAAACTAACCTTTTATATCTGGAGAGGGCTCTCTTGGGAGACACGGTCTCAGCGCAGGATATGGCTTTAAAGATCTTGGTTAGATTTAACACCTTTGTGAAATAAGTTCTGGTTATATTGGCTCAAGAGAGTAAGACTTTGGGCTATGGAGTCGATTCGAGAAAATGACAGAAACAAATGACTCGGTGACTGAACTTTGAGAGGATAAAGGCTAAGTGAGAAATAGTCTTCAGTGCAAAATAGTAATGTGTGACGAGGGGAAAAACACGGGAAGTAACTCGGAGCACCGTTGTGGATGAATTCAGAGTTAACTTTAGAATATAATGTTTTGTCTAAATGGTGCGAACAAGGGGCGTTGCGCAACGAATCCACAGGTTCGAAATTTCGTTCTGATTTAGACAGAAAATGATGTGAATAAATGAAACAGGAAGTACGTACGCAAAGAAGGGAAAACAATACATCCAACTGCTACAATTAGAATATTTTCATCAAAGCTATAGGACCTTTGCATTAAGTTTCGGTCGAACTCAAATTTACATACAATGGATATTGTCTATACTAATTTTTCCAACCAACCCCTTTTACATGAAAATGATCCCCATATATAGAAAAAATAATGTCACTCTTGGTTGTTAGGGTCAAGCTACTCTCTCCTGGAATCATGGATATGGTTTCTTTGAAAGAGAGTAATAATTTCAATGGATTTACTAAAAATAGGAAACCCGACTTTTCCAAATCATAAGCGTAACCGAGATATTCTTTACAATCATTGATCATGATCAAAATTTGAACCTATGGTTTTGATAAGTCATCATTTTCCCTGCTGGACACTCTGTCACCCTTGCACAACAAGTTTGCTATGCAACGGTAACCTACAACAAAAAACGCAGCGGATTGCGCAACAAACTGGGAAAATAGGCGTTAAATATGACATCATATATCACTAATAAAAAACTATTTTTAGAAACTGAGAGGTTTTTGTATTTAAGATCGTTATAAAGAAAAACCTCTCTCGTTTTCTTGAAAATAATCTCTATCTGGCCGGAATACGCGTCGCAAAAACATGTCTCAAACAGGAAATCATGAAAGCTGAAAAATAGGGCTCAAAGATTTGTTCAAATATCCAAATCCGTGACACCTGTTGCAAATATGAGAGATATTTTTATTATTTGGTTTGTCTTGAACAAAAACCTTTCGTGGATTTTCAAAATTCCTCTCCAGTTGGTCAGAAAGTGATATTGAAGTTGACCACTAAACTGGTCATTTGCGCAGCGCGACCTGTAGCCTGTGCGCAGGAACATTCTCTGCATGAAAGCATCCTATGCATGACAACATCCCAATGCACGAAGAAAGCCACTGTGTGAGATAATCCTATGCGCGACAACATACCACTACGCGATGAAATCCACTGCGCGATAACATCCTATGTGTGACAACATCCACTGCGCGACGAAATCCACTATGCGAAAGCATCCAATGCGCAACGAAATCAACTGTGTGATGAAACCCACTGTGCAAAAGAATCCTTTGTGCGACAACATCCCATTGCACGATGAAATCCACTGTGCGACAACATCCACTGCGTGACAACATCCACTGCGCGACAAAATCCACTACGCGATGAAATCCACTTTGCGCGATGAAGTTCTCTGTGCAACGCTTAGCAAATTTTGCAGTGTGCAGTTGCAAATGGAAATAATAAATGATAAGATTCATTTTGAAACTGACCCTTGGAGATGTTAGATGATGTCAGGCATAAAAACAATATGGGTGCTAACAGGCATGACTTTGCAAATTGTTGACAAACCTCTAACCTTAGCTATGAAAATCATGGTGCTAACACATTGCTTGGAAGATATCAAGGAAATAACACTAGGTGGGACTGTCTCGGGTATCATGTACAATTTCATGTTCAAATTAATAATAACACTATGAGGCCTAGACTCATATACAACATGATGTTTCCATAAATAAGGTTGGCCCAAAATAACATTACAAACTTTGAAAGGAGCAACATCACACAATACTTTGTCTTTGAAGGGATTGATGTTGTACGACAGTTGGCACTGCTGGATGACGTGGGGATCGATTCCTTGGTGGAGCCATCCAATGGTTTAGGGTTGCGGGTGTGGAATTTTTGGTAGGGGTAGCCACTTGATGACCTCTGCTGAGATGAGGTTCTTCTGGTTATCGTTATCAATGATGAAGTGCAGCAGGGTGTCTTTTAACCACATCTGTGAATGGAAAAGGCGTCTGCCTTCTTCTGGCTCATCTGGTTCACCGGGCTGGAGCTTGGTGGTATAAATGATGGCATTCAGTTTCACGTCGATGGTCCGCCTCCCCATTTCTGGTTCTGACTCAAAGCCAGAACCCGCATCTAATTCAGAGAGTTTCACTTTAACCACCAATGACTACTTTGAGCGATAATCATTAGTGTTATGCCAAGGGCTCTTATGGAAGTCGCACCACTTCCTGATATCTTTCTTTTCTTTCCAATGTCCTTCTTTGCTTGCAGCTTGGACTAGTTGTCTTGATGTTGTCCATATTTTCTATGTTCTTTGTTCTATGGGTTGGGGCCACCCTTTCCTGGCTTTTGCTGCGAGGGGTTCCCAGGTCCAAATTGTCGTGTCTTTTGTTTGAGCTTCTGCTTGATTTTGGTGACATATCTATAGGCCACGCCCAAGGACGAGATGTCTATAAATTCCATTTAGTTCTGGATGTATCTATGGAAAGCACCAGATGTCACTTAGAAACTTTACCCAACTTGTTGCGCAAGGTATGGATGATGTTTGTGAACTTTGGCACTGCTTGGTCTCTTTCTTGTCGTAGTGTGGTCCATTTTGTATACAAGTCATCATAACTTTTTATAGGGTAGTATTGTTCCTTAATAACATCCTTGAAGGATTGCCAAGTTACTGCGACTATAAATAATGAGGGTTCCTCTGTTTCCTTTTTCTAATATAATTTTTCCCACCAATCTTTGACATGGGGAACGACTTTGAGGAGCACAAAAGTAATATTTTCTCTATTCAAAAAGTTATGGACAAAAAAATACCCTTCTAGTAGATTCAACCATTTGTCTACAACATTTGTGTCTATCTGACCTTCAAATATAGAAATATCAAAGTTGATTTGTACCTTGAAGGGGGTGATGCCTCCGCTAGAGGAAGATGCATCGCTTGTTGGTAGCCGCCAAAGGATTTGCACAAAACTATCCATCATCTCGTTCCTCTGTTGCGTGAGGGCTTCCTCAAGCAACATTTTGAAAGGATCTCTTGTCCTGTCATCTTTGTTTTCTCCCTCCATGAGAGGTCGCTTGTGCGTGTGAGAGATTTTTTCCTCAAGAGAAACAAGCTCAAGACCCAATTCTTTGTACCCTGACCTCGTTGGGGACATGCATTAAGAACGACAAGGAGCAGACTGCTCTGATACCACTAATCCGTATTTTGTGAGTAGAACAAAATGAATACAGATTTTTAAAAGATGTTTAACACATAATAACATAGATACAGAAAAATTGGTTTCTATTCAATAAGGAAATAAGTTGAAACTATAAATGCAACGACAAACAAGCTTGTTGGAATGGTGGCGCTTATCTTTGAGAAGAGATGTGATGGTTGCGCTCATTCGCAAGAAGATGATCACAATGAGGCTCTAAAGGCATTTTTTTACAATAAGCATGAATTCCAAAACCCTAGACATCCAAAAACCTAACCCTAGGAGATGAAGTACCAAAAGTCATGTGGGCCCATTGGGGTAAGCTAGTACATCAACTTCCCGGGGTCGTAACATTTGCATACGATCTCCATTTTAGGTGCACAATAGCTCGTTGAAAAGGTTTATCCAAGGACCACACATGTTTCCATAAAACTTTGACTTTGTCTATAGTCTCATTTTGGTGAGCCATGAAAACGTTGTTTAGGGCCTCAAAATGGCCCCGAAAGTCGAGGACCCGAAAACTAGGAAAATACTGCCAAACTGTAAAACTACCAAAATGAACCAATTGGAATAGATGGGAGGTCACTAAAATCCATTTGGATCATGGAGCGACCCCACCAAAGTGGATGCACAGGTTCTTACCTCCCGTCTTACCGTCTTCTCTCCGCCCTTATGTTGTCCTTAAAAGCAACCTACCTACCTAGACTTCAATCCCTTTAGCACCTCCCCAAAAATGACGCAAAAATGCGGGGCTAAATATATGCACTATTAATTCCCAACATTAAATTGTTAACCAAGGAGTCTGAGACTTAGAGGTGCAAGCACAAGAAATGCAGGATTGGAGCCTAGTCTAACCTAATGCTGACAAACCACACTTTAATGGAATAAATGAAACAAGAAATGAATTCAATTGACAAGAAATAAACTAACACCTTAGTTTGACATCCATTAGGAGAAGGTCATATCTCACAAGTTAGGCCTTTAATATTCCTTTGGTGATTGAAGCTATGTGAAATTAAAGTGTAAGGAATCCAAAGGTACAAGAAATAAAATCAAGCGCATGAAGTAAAGTGCAGGAAATTTAATCTATGAGAAATCCAAATTGAAGCAAACTAGCTAAAGGGAAAAAACAATCAAACAAATAGAAGACAAAACCTACATCAAACTATGCAAATGAATTTTCCTAAAAAAGATAGACTCGAGAATGGAAAGTGAAGTTGCAGATCTAGGTCATGAAGTGGAGGAAACAGAACTCATAAATCAAACGTGGAGTGTAGGAACAGAGTACAGTGCAGGAACAAAGTGCAGGAATATAGTGTAGTAATAAAGCACACAATTGAAATATGGGTGCGAGAAACATAAAACAAAGTTGAAATTTGAGTGCAAGAAATAATGAAATTTGAAACAATGCATGGATTTAACACATTATGATGATATGTTTTAAACATAAGTGTACCAATTTGAGAGTAATTTACTGAATTGAACACACCACAATAGGAAAACTAATCTACAGAAATCAAATTACAATTATGTGAAATGAAATCAAAACAAAAACTAGAATTGAAATCTACAAACAGAAATGTAAAATACTAATCTAATGACAAACATAAAACAATGCATACCAAAGGATGGGGTCCCTACCAAACTTTTCCTGCGCTGTGGAATATATCTACAGTACTAAGGAATGATCTACATCATGTACATGAATATCAACTCTTTCATTTCATCAAATTCAAAAAATCAAGTCTCTTACAATATTGGCATTGCCATGATAGCACTCTAATCTCCATTACAAAAGAATGTCCATAATGATATTGGCTCCCTTCTCATCCCTATGAGGCTCTATTTATATATACAAATCATTTACTAGAAGGATGGAACCGAATCCCAAAGCTCAGATTTCGAATTTTACAATTTTATGCAAAAATCTCAAAATATGGGTTTTACTGCAAATTGGGTAGATTGGTGTTGAATATCCGACCAAAACACATGAACCTTCCTGAATTTTGAAAACCCATTTTCTTTTTACTCAATTTTCCACCTTCTAGACAAAACCCATATCTTGTAATTTTGAAATCTGCCTTCATCTACATGGAAATCGAGGCACAAATTGACAGTTTGAAAATTATGTTAATTTTTGGTTGAATTGTTCCCTTGAGATGGAGGTCCACACATGTGAGTTGGGTGAATTATGATTCACTTTTCCGCATGCCAACGTCACTCTAGAGAAAACCCATGCTCCTGATTTTCCTCTAGAAGCGTGCCAATATGTCGAACTATAATTTGGTACCAGATGCCTGTAGAATGTTCTGGTATCGAATGACTGTAGAATGTTTTGGTACCAGACGTGGTATGGGAACTAGTGCAGGAATCTTGTTCAAGACTGGTGCATGAACATATTACTTGGACATAGAAACATATGATTAAACCATCATCGATAAAATCATGTTAAAAACATCTTTAATCTCTAAAATCATAAGTAAACCATAATAATTAACCACATAGGTAAAACAAATGATTTATTGGCATATCAAAAGTGCGTGAATATGATTCACGGATGGAGTATTTAGATGGTAGAAAATATGGCATATTTGGAGCTCAACAAGAACCTTGAGGAATCTATATAAAAAAATCCACTATGGGTATCATTTCTTTGTATCCTCTCAAATCCTTCATACCATCTACACTTAAAAATACAATATTTAAAATAGTGGTAATCTAACTCAACAATTTCTTGTATTTTCCCAACATATTGTAGATTTCCTTCAATAATATTCTTATCTTTTGAGCTTGATCGACTGGATTGCTTGAAGTCAACCATGATTCCACAATCGAAGGATCATATCTTTACATCTACACATTCTACACGTTAATGTCGACCATCTACCCACATTGCTAGATATTTCCTTACCAGTGAAAGACCATTTATTTCGGTTAAAAAAAATATAATGACAAATATTTAAATTGTTAATAGTGTCAAAACTGTAAGGAAACAACATTTTGTAAAATTCCAATTGTACCTTTCTTTCACATCCTCTAGACATGTTGATTTCATCTTTTGTTATGTTTGAATTTATACCTGCATCTTCTATTTGATTTTGAATTTGTTCAGTAACCCATTCTAGTGTGCAATATTTGCCCCATTCCCCTTGCAGATCAATAGGAAATGGGATATTATTTGGGTTCGATCTCTTAAATTGTCTCCTTGCTTCTAACACTTCTTCTCTCTTTTTATCATACAAATCAATCCATTTGTTCATAAAGTCCACGTGGTACATAATGAACTTGTCAAGTATATCACTTTCGTCTACACCTATTACATGTCAACATGTTTATTTCAAACTCCAAAGCCCATTTTGTTAATTTGAAAAATAAATTAAAGAGTAAATTTATAATTGCAATAAAAACAACCACAATGATAATGAGTTTACTTACTAATTTCTACTTGAACACCGTTATATTCTGGTTTTTCTCCATCAATAATATTTGACGCTCGTTCTTCATCCCATAAGCATGGCCCATCTTCAAAATCCTTACCAAGGAATTCACACAGGAAGAAAAATGCTTCATTCAATACATACCCTTTAGCTATGAAATCCTCTGGATGTGCCTTTTGTCAGACATATATTTTTAGAGTTTTCATTTACCTCTCAAAGAAAAACATCCACCTCGTTAATACGACACCCGTTGATTCAATGTCATTAACTAGGTGTATAAGTAAATGGACTTGTAGGTCCATGAAACTTGTAGGGACCTCCTTCTCAAATACACATACAATTTCTACAATTTCCTTCTTCCATTTTGTCACTTCACATTCATGGATCTCCTTGGGTGTCACCCACCTAATATAAGAATAGTAAATTATTATGAACCTTTAGGCAAAAATTAAAATGAAATACAATATCCCTCTCTCACACACATGAACATTCCATACCACATACCTTGCAAATGTTGACAATTGACTTATGGTATTCCTCAAGTCAATGGTAAGACATGAATCCCCCCTAATTGCCAATGGCATGATATGTTGTCAAACACATTTATGAAAGGTCATTAGTTAATTTTTTTCACACAATAGAATATCATACTATATTTAGTACCTAGTCAATTGTACCAATAAAGTTAAATGATGATGTATAATACCTTCATAAAATTATGAAAATCCCATGTTTTAAATCCCGTGATATGTCCATCAACTGTAAAATCTTTAACCAATGATGACCCATAGCTAGTAGGTGTCCTTATTGAACATATGACATTTTTTAGTTATTATATCTCTTTATTTTTCAAAATCCATGGAGATTCTACATATGTTTCATTTTCCATGTTTGGCCACAAATGTTTTCTATCAAATTTGGTACGCAAAAGAGCAATATCTCTTCTCGAAGACAAGGTGTCCTTCTCTTTTCCTGTTATATGCCGAAATATTGAATCTTGGACATTTTGAAGATGTGCATAGGATCTAATAGGTGAGATATGAATAGATCCTTCCAATAACAGATCTCATAAAATATGGATTTACTTTTCATCCCTTCTGGCATCTTAACTACAACTTGTTCTGGTTCTTCAATAGAATCACCCCCATCAAAAAAATCAAGCCAATCTTTCAATTTAGCATCTTCATACTTCTTAATCCAATCAGTTGAACCCGTAATCATGGGAGGGCCTCTATTTTCAACTTTTCCATCAAATTGATTCTTATGGTGGTTTCTAAACCTATGATCTGGTGGTAGAAAAACCTCGTTGTTTTCATAAAAAAAATTATGTAGATCTTTAGAATACCGCCCTTGAAATTGTTCTGCACATCTTGGACATGCAAATATCCCCTTTGTTTGAAGCCCTGCAATTCAATAAGTAAGGTTAATAACATCAAATTAATAGTATAAAACCAAGTATGAAAGTTGGGATGAAAACAAATTATTAGTGTAAATACGTAAAAAAAAATATCTCACCGGAACAAACCCAAGTCCTGGGAAATCATGAATAGTCCAACATAGCACACCATACAACATGAATGACATTTGATGGAGGACGTGATATGTCATACATTCTTATGCATTTCCATAGCAGTTGCATCTCATCAATAAAAGGCGCAAGATAAACATCCATGTTTTTAACTTGATGTTTTCCTGGAACAATGAGAGTCAACATAAGGTGCTCCTTTCTAACACTCGTCCATGGGTGGATATTGTATACTATCAATCCGACTGGACAAACACTATTATTTGAGCTCATGAAAGAGAATGGGCACACTCCATCAATTGCAAGACCAAACCTGATACTACGTGGTTCATCTTTGAATTTTCTTGGCCATTTTTCCTCTATGGGTTTCAATGCTTTGGAGTCAGCAATAATTCACATGAATCCATGTTTATTTCTATTCTTTGCATGCCATTCCATCAATTGTGCAAGTGACTTGCAACGAAACATTCGTTGAAGTCTAGGTATACTTGGCATGTGGCGTAAAACCTTCTTTGGAACTGTAGGACCTTGTACATCTGTATGATATCTCTTCTCTTTGCATACATGGCATTCTACCTTGTCTTGATATTCATCTCTGTATAAAATGCAATCATTTTTACATGAATGAATTTGCTTATATTCAATCCCCAACTCAACAAACAACTAATGCGCCTCTCTGCAAGTTGATGGCAACACATTATCTTCAGGAAATATTTTGGTTTTTAGTTCCATGTAAGATTGCCAAAGATTAGAACGATTGAATGTTTGACTTATGGTGAACATGTTTGATATGTCAATCTATATTAGGACTATTCATAAATGAATTACGTACACCAATTGACAATGCATTGTAAGAAATAGATTTCAACTCACTTTAGTAGGGTGGTGAATCCTTTGTCTGACCAACCAAATATTGACTTGATTTCTAATAATATTAATGTGCATGCCAGCTTTGAGGTTCTATTTGCACCCGATTTGAACATGAGCGTCTTTGTTGCTTGATTGATGGAGTCTTTCGGGTTGTTATCATCAACATTACGTTGGTGGTAATTACCCCTGTTGTCATCATTATTGTCATCCATATGATCATTGTTGTCATCATTGTTTCCATATTCAAAGAAACCTATAAGCATTTCATTCAATCCTTATTCATGAACTACATTTTCACTATCATGATCATGATCAATAAGGCTAAGTGGTATGTCATTAGTGTATGCTAATATCATCAGTTGTTCAAATTTCTCAGGTGGTAGAATTCTCTTTAAATAGGCTCTTTTCTCCTTGGTATGGTTTAAAGGATGGTTTAGACCATCCCGTCCAAATCTTAATAGCCCAGTTGGATCTTGGGTATTAGTAGTCGTTCTTTCATCATCATCTTCTACCTATCAACAAACACAACCATTATTTAATGTTTGGAAACAATTGGATAAATCATAAATGTATCAATTTCAAATAAATATAATCAAATATGGATTAACAAATTAAAATATAAAAGGTATGAAGATATATACATCAATTTAATAATGGAACATTATTTTATAGGTTGCTTTATTTATACAATGATTTGAATAAAACACAATTTTGACAACACGGTTTATAAAACATAAATCCATGCTCATTTATTATTCTTTAGTTTTCTTCCCTTAAGAACATCCTTAGGGAGACCTTGTTCTTCCCTTTTCTTTCATGCAGGAGTGCATTTTAAGAAGGGGTAATCAATCAATCACTCATCCCTAGTGGTAAGGTCTATAATAGCCTTAACCATTATTTGAATAAAACACAATTTTGACAAAACAATTTATAAAAACATAAATCCACACTCATTTATTATTCTTTGGTTTTCTGCCCTTAAGAACATCCTATGAGAGACCTTGTTCTTCCCTTTTCTTTCACACTGAAGTCCATTTTAAGAAGGGTTAATCAATCAATAACTCACCCCCAGTGGTAAGGTCCATAATAGCCTCAACTATTATCAATTTATCAACCTCTCTTTCCATATCTCCATCTTTATCATTTATAACCTCAACAAATTGACAATTCGATCTTACAGTAGGGTCCCTTCCCTTACTACTATTTATAAATCCTGCAATATTTTTGTGTGTGTATGCACGTCCATATATAT
>ML816879.1:0-16415 GCA_009831015.1 Picea engelmannii
TGGATCGCAAAAGATCTACAAGTGGGTATGTGTTTAACCTATTTGGAGGAGCAATCAGTTGGATGAGCAAAAGACAGGTTGTAGTGGCACTCTCAACTATAGAAGTTGAATACATGGCAGCCACTCATGCAAGCAAGGAAGCAATATGGTTACAAAGATTGTGTTCAGGTATTGGGTTGGTACAACAAGCAGTGAGATTAGACTGTGATAGTCAGAGTGAAATATTCCTGGCAAAGAACCCAGCTTATCATTCAAAGACAAAGCACATTGATGTTCAGTATCACTTTTTGTGAGAGACATGGTTGAGGAAAAGAAGGTGTTGCTGGAAAAGGTTGACACTTTGAAGAATGTTGCAGATTCATTGACAAAGTCTGTGAGCACAAAAAATTTCTCTTGTTGTAGAGTAACAATGGGCATTGTTGCCCTGGATTGTTGAATATATAATCCCCTGGATGCAAAGAAAACAACAAGTGGGAGAATGTTGGGTATGTGTTATATTCTTTGCATGTGTGTGTGTGTGTGTGTGGGTGCGTCAGATACGACAACTGTGTATGATGATCCCTTCACCTATAGCTCTGTCATGTGTGTCGGGCACTTTCCTAGGGGGGTCCCAGGGGGGGGGGGGGCAAGTATGCCCCCCCCTGGTTACACGTAGAATTTGGGGCAGCGCCCCGAAAGGCAAATGGTGAAATTCGACATAATGAAAATAAGAAAGGTTTTCCCGGTTGAGGGTTTTCGGTAAAAATCTCTATGTACTCTGTGTATGAGCCATTGATTAATTTCTGTATTGCTTAAGATTCTATATGCATTGCTTTACTTCACAGGTTTAAAACTTACAAGGTGGTCACAGGTTCGAATCTCTTGTCCCCCCTTGGTGTTAAGCCTGCCACGGACATCGGGGCCAACGGTTTACCCCATTTACCATGCATCAAGTGGAGAAGTACTTGAGGGTTTCCCATGGGATATTACCTTGGAAAAAAAAAATGGATGGGAGGCTACAACTAGGGTTTACCCTAGCCACAGCCTCCAATAGTCTTTGTCGCGGATTGCAGGTGCATGTGGCATGATTGTTGGTTTCACAATACCGTCAGGAAATTTCTGTAGGTTTGGTGTGCTCGTTGGGGATCATCATATCAACGAATTTGAACCAGTTTGGAGAGATTTTTCTTTGATCTTTGTTTTCTGGTGTGTCGATGTGGGGATATTTGAGGCTCGAGGGAGGCATCTAGGGTTTACCCTAGTCATAGTATGCATTAGATAGAATCCCTATTTTTTTTCCTCGCATTCCTTAGTCTGTTGCCTCTGTATCTGCTCATTGTTGTCACCATCTGTTGTTGTTTTTCATCATTCACTGTGTTGAGGTGAGTTCTCTCTCTAATGGGTGGGGTCAGCCACTTTTGATTTTCCCTTGTGTCAATACACTAGGGGTTTGGTTTGGCCTCACATGGTCTCTACTTCTTTGGGGCTGCAGTTCGATGTGGTTTTTCCTTTAGATCTAATGGTTTCTCATAGCTTTATTAGAGTTTTGTTGGTGGTAGGGTTTTTGGGGGAGAGGAAGGGGAATTTTCCAGTGTCTCGTGCCCCCTCCCTCTGCCTTTGACAGTGTTTCTGCTGGGGATTTTTGTCACTTGGGAAGTCATTAATTTCGATGCTGGAAAAATTTTCTGAGGTGATTTATTTTCTCTGCAGCTTCTTGCTTTTTTTTTTTTTTTTCCCCTTTCTGATGACAGTTCGTTCAGGGCTTGATGTATACTTAGGGCCTCATTTTATCTAGTGCTAAGGAGGTGGTGTTGGTTTTTTTTTCGGGATTTTATTCCCTCCCTTTTTGTCTTTGGGAGGATGTATGTTTCTCTGACTTGGTCCGTCTAGCTTCTGGGGCATCTTTTGGGGTTTTTTTTTATGCATGTTCTTGGCGAGTTATGGGGCTCACTTCTTGGATCTGTTATTGTGGTCTTGTGATGGGATTCTATCTGTCCTTTTTATGCTTTGCATGGCTTGTTATGCCTCTCGTGGATCATATGATTGTATTGTAATGGACTTTCCTAGATTTCTCAGGATAAAATAACTTGTTGATTGAGGCTAGCCAAACTAAATGCATGACTTCTCATGCATTATTCAAAATGTAAATTTTTTTCTATATGAATAAAATTTACGCTTTTTTCCTTTGGAAAAAAAATTATATCAAGGATTTCATCTTAAATTTGGGCAAGTAAGTGTCCAAGTGGGTATATACATCTCAACATTCTTAGGTTGGATATCACTCTATTAGTTGTCTTTTTTCATTATATTTCATTGATGGTGGGGCATTGCCTTGGGGGTTTACATTATGAATTTATAGGTTTGGGATTTTGGCAACCATTTCTAACAACTGCAATGAGATATTTAAAAAAAAATGTAAATGAATATCAACCAAAATTCGACAATAAACATTAATTGCAAAGAATAATAAATGGGATTTATACCACCTACCTCGCAGAGCTTGCTACCCACAAATAATTCCATATCTCAATGCCAATTTATTTAGATAATTTGAAATTCATGAGCTTGTAGAAGTGTAATATCCAAAATAGTGGTTGCATTTTGGGCTTAGAAATGAGGAAAAAAACATGCAGGATATAAAGAATGAAGTACACTAGTGGGAAACAAATATTTTTATTTTATAGAAAAGAAATTCTTATTCATTCCTTTTGCATACAACTTTTTAATAAAATAAAAAATTCACACTCATTTTAGTGAAGAAAAATATTAGGTATCCTTTTTTGACTAAAGTTCTCATAAATTTTTTTGTTTGATTATTGAATTATTTGTGTGAGTCATATTTGAGTTTTGAAACCCTCCCATACCATCAACACATGCATCTACTATAACCATGTCAAATTTTAGTGCATACAAGCACAAACTGAAAAAGTTTCAATGTTGGCCCCATTCATAGGTCACTTTGCTCGGGATCAAGTTAAAGAATAATTTCCACTAATTACAACCTTGTTATGGTGCCATTATCATGAGTACACATAGGCCAAATATTTCATTTATAGGGTCTATGTGGTGGTTTTATACCCTGTGCATGGTTTGGGAGTCCTAAAAGTGTATTTTATGCCTTAAGACATTTATAGTTCCTCCTCATACCATGTCCATGACTTGGAGAAGCATACCCCTTACACCCTATACCCCTAAACCTTCAACCCCTTAACCAATAAACCATACCCTAAACCCCAATTAAATTCTACATCTTATGTATACTTCTCTTCTTAACTTACTCTTTATTTGTTCATGTTTACGTAGAATATATCCATAAACAAAAAATAATACACTATTTTCTTCTACATTTAACATATAAACGTTTACAAAAAAATCTGCAATATAAAGACATACAATGAATAATTACCAAGGGACGATATTCATGTCCTCCTTCAAGGTGTCCATACTCACTACAATGTTTTTAGTTGATTTTATTAAAAGTCTCCTTATATTATAGCCCCTGCATTGTTTACAAGGTAAATAACATTTTCAATCACCCAAAGCCTTGACCAATGCAGATCTCACGTCTCAGCCTTGTCCTCCTGGAGGAATTTTATGTGACATTTTTCCTTACCAAACTTTCAATGATGATCATTATATTAAAAAATCAACCTCTGTAGTTTAAATATTTCTAATGCAATTGAAAAAATAAAACAAATGTGTATTCTGACCTAAAAATATCTCTTATAACCTTTACAAATTGTCTCTAGTATAGGAACAACGTCAAACATCTTTAATATTTTGAAAATTTTAAACTATATATCTCCTTTTTGTCAGAATTTCGACGGTTGTTGACAAAAGAGACGTTGCTTAACGGACAAAAATATTGACTTTGTCAATAGTTGGTAAGCAAAATCATTGACCTTTTGATCGTCGGTTATCTGGTAGTTAGTATGTAACCATCGGATATCTAATGCTAAAGAACATGTCATCGAATAGTCAATGAATGTCAGGATGTTTTGAAAAAAATACAAAAAAACAAGTAAAATCCAACAGTACTGCCAATTTTATCCATAATGTCAGAGTACAATGTCAATTTTCCCATACATATGTAGTAGTGACATTGTTTCTCCAAAGCCTTGCTATAGCCTATTTGTGAAAATAACCCATGTTCCTGTTACCTACCTCCAACCATAAACTTCATGATTTAAGTCTATGTTTCCTCCCTTCATCTTGAAGGGACTTTTGGTACTATTTAAATATCTATTTTCTTCTAGAAGCAGTGCTTTTGTGACATGTTCTTGTTCTAGTTTATCTCAAATTTCGTCTAATTTTTGCTTCCTTTCTTGAATTTCTATTTTTGAAGAAGTGACTAATTTTTTGGACCTATAACATACCCAGCCACCCACAAGCTGACCACGCTACTTCAAAAATTCACTTCAAAACTTATTTCAAATTATGATAACATTTAATTAATAAAGAAGCATGAAATAATCACATTCAATAATCAAGATTCATGTTACAACATAAAATAAATGAATAATATGTAATGCATAACAATAGCAAATAATAATTCATATTATACAAATGAATATACGAGATAATAATTAATACACAATGGAAATAAATATACAATCAAAGGAAACAATGATAGAGACAACTTATCTTAACAAAATTAATCACCAACTGGCTGCAGACCAAGGACGTTCCACCCAACCATAGACGTTGTTGTTCCAAGTCTCAATAGTAGGTCACCCCCGAGCCAGGGCTATGAATCCACAAGGATGGGTTCCATAGTGACACTTGGCTTCCCAAACCAAACAACACTCAAGCTCGCACAGGTTTCTCAACACACAACAATACAAAGTACACTAGCTCTCTTCTCTCCAGTGCATCTAGTCAAGAATCTCCATGATATGACTCTCAGGATTCACAAATGTGAACAAATTTTAGCACATGCCAATGCATCTCAGACATGCAGGCACCAATTCATCTCTGGAATACACCAACGATCACTACAACCAACCAACAATGGCTTCTTTCCTTAGTAATTGGTTTCTCTTTTTCCAACCAAAATCAAGAATGAATGAGGAATAAGGAATGAGCAAAGCGAATGAAAGAGGGAAAGAGTGAGTGGAGAAGAACCCTCAAACAACCCACAAGAGGAGTTTATATAATTACATGAAATCAAGAACCACATGGCCTTCCCCCCAAGAAGATCATGTAACTACTTTTCTCAATTAAAGACAAGATGGGTAAATAAAATATAATAAAAAGACTTAGCCCCTTTATCCCCCTCTCTCATGGAATCATAGCCCCATATAACTCTTTTCCTTGTCCATATAATAATGATAAAGTATTACATTTCCTAGGAACTTCAACCCCTTTTCATTTTTTAGTAATTTGTCCTTTCATCAAATAAACAAAATACATTATTAATATGAGGACTCAAAACCAGGGAATTACACGACCATTCTTTAGGTTCCTTCTTAATATTTTTTAGCTTATGCTCTCAAATATGGATAAGTGAGCTAGTAATCCAAGTTCTCCACTTACTTGTTATAATATCAATAATATCCTTGTTCTAAATCCATAAAGGGTTAAATAAAAAATGGATGGGTCCATAATATGGAATTTCCCTAAGTTGTAGGATAATAGGCTTATGGTTTGAGGCAGTCGAAGGAATCATTTTAGAGGTGGCTAAGAAATCACTTTCCAAAAAAGAGATTTAAACCAAGAATACACCAAATATTGTGTCTATATGCCCCGATCCATGCTACATGTTGGTCCAAGTGTACCACCCTCAGATAGGATCAATATCCACCATATCCAAGAAGGAGATCAAATCTTCCATTCTATTTATGAGAGGATATATCACTATGATCCCCCCATGATTTTCACGTTGATTAAGGGTGGTATTGAAGTATCCAACCACAATGCCACAAGCCATTATATCTATGCATTGTAGATCCATAAGAGAGTCCTATCAATCCACTCTTTTTGAATATAGTACCGACATGTATACATGTACTAAACTGAGAACCTTTCATGATTGTAAATGTTTAAGACTTGTGAGTAACCATTGTAAATTCTATTGAAAATGGGTTAACTTCCCAAGAGAGTTATTCCATATAGTGCTAAGACCACTTTAGGTCTCTCTAGCACTTATTTCCCATCCTTCACAATTTTTCCATTTTTTTTTCACTTGATTAAGGATTCTTCAACCTCTATCTTCTCCTCCTAGAGTAGGAGAATTGAATGTTTTTCCTTTTTAACCAAATCCATTGATCATTCTAAGTTGTTCACACTACCTAATCCCCTATTGTTACAAGATACAATGGTCATCATTTACTTGGGGGTTTTTGGATTCCACCAGTAGGAGGAATTTGGACACTCTGATTCCTTGTGGTTATTTTACCCATTAGGGTTTCAATGGATTTATGTTGGCCAAGCTCTCTCTCTTTTTCTACGATTTCCTATCTTTTTTCTTTTTGTAATTCTCATCCAATCTTTTTGTGAGTCTTTCCTTCTATGACTTGATCCTCCTCCTCTTCATCAATCCTTTCCTCCTTATCATGAAAATAACTCAAATGGCTAGGATCGACACCTTCTGAAGAGAAATATTTATTTTTGGAGGGGAAATAACCCTCCTCATGTTCAGAGATGCTGCTTTCCACATTTGGAGATGGGATGTAATCAAGGTTTTCCTCCATTATTGGGATGATTATGGTTGATATAGAATTAAACATAGGGATTCCAACTATTTTTGTGGTGGGAATATGTTCTTCATTAGAAATAAGTTCATACTTGTTCTTGTTTCCACTAGCTACCACTCTTGGTGATCCTTTTGAAGGGATGCTTTTGCTTCTATTTTCCTAGTCATTGGATCAACTTGGATTACATGATTTTCCTAGAGATATGCCTTCTCCAGTTGGCTAAGAAGCTACAACATATGACATAGCTTTTTTGGATTGCTAAATAGTGTCAATTTTCTTAATGTTACCCCTTTTATTTTTAACTTGTTGCCGATGGTCCTATTTTTCTTGAGGATCTTTCTTGGCTACTGAATTCTTTGGATATGTTTTGGAAAAATTTCCACATTTATGAATTTTTTTACATTTGAAAGGGAGCTACTCGTAGTCCATGAGTTGGGTATGCTTCCAATCATCCAACATTATCTATATTGCCTCTGGTAAACCCTTTTCTTGATCTACTTCAACACAAATGCATGCACAGGAAAGCATTCCATATCTAGGTGAAAATTTGTCTATATAAGTTCCTACGGTATTCACAATACTCAACAAAACATCATCATTCCAATAGAGAAGGAAAAAGCGAGGAGTTCTTTCTCGTACTAGAACCATAGAAGGAATGTCATTTTCGGGATTGAAATATGGTGTTCACCTATTGTTGGACAGGAAGTTTGAAGAATGGAGAATGAGGGCACACGCAAAAGAAGGAAGGACAACAGTTAGACATGCAAAATCAGATAGACGAGCAAAAGAAGGAAGAACAATAGTCGGGAATGGAAAAGCAGCATGTAGGCGCAAATATAGGAAAACACCGCCTAAACAATGAGTTGTCATAAGTTGTAATCATGAGTTGTCATAGTGTTTTGGGATATGAAAATAGGCTTTTGAGCCCTAAATTCTATGTATCAATATGTACTGGGTTGCGAAGAATGGGGTTCTCTAAGAGAATGAGACAATAGGTTGTTTATGTTGAGTGAATAGGAGGATGAAAGATGAAATTTGTTTCTATTGAGAGAATAGACTGAGAATGAAAGAGAGTCTATGTCCAAAGGTTTAGGGAGGGTTTTGGAGAGAGACCATTGCACTGTAGAGTGACTAGGAAGGATGGGAAAGGATATCATGATATATCTATTGTAAGCGCAATGTGTAAGCATGAGATGATTTCATAAACAAGAATAAAGAAGTCATTTGTTGTGAACGTATTCCAAGATTTGAGTGAACCACGTTAAATTATGTGCCTGGATTTATTTTTAAGTGATTGTTTATGAATGTTCCATCTATGCATGACTAGATCTATATATATTTATTATATGATTGATGCGCAACAAAGACACATGTTACAAAGAATAATTTATGTTGCAATATCTGTCACAATGATGTTTCATAATTAAAGTTTACTAAGTAATCAAGGGAAAAGGGACGAATAATACGATGCACAAGGTAGATAACTAGGAATAAACATGATAATGGCCTCACATCCCCTCATCCCTGCAGAAACTTGGTTCATACAACCCCAATAGATTCCTCGGGTGAGACTTCACTTGCATGTAGGTGATTTTGAAAGGGTTCATGTCTACAAGGTTTGTTGGTAGAATAAACTGAACCTAGGTTCTTACAATCATAAGCCAACAAATGGTTTCATTTCTAGGACCCAAAATCTGTGATTGAGGGAATGTTTTGGAGGCTGACTAAGAAAGATATCACTGGATGGCTAGAAATAAAGGAACATGAGTTTGCTCGAAAAGAGAATAGAAACCCTTGAATGACCAATGAGCAATGGATGCAAAGGTATGTGTACACAGAGCTGCATGATATTTTCTTTGGAAAATTTCTTATTAACTTGAATGAGTGGTTAGAAATATTAGTGGAGAATACTAGAAGGTACCGAACTACAGTGTCAAGGAACTGGACTCCTGAGTTGGAAAGACAGATGGATTCTGTAAGTAACGATACTTCTCGTGCATTTGATTTCTGGTTGAAAAACATATTGGGGGTTTATATTATGGAATTTGGAATACATTGTACACAGTTATATAGTGTTGCATATAGGGATTTCTTTAAAGGACCATGTAGAAGGTTTATGAAAGCATTAGGTACCTAGATAAATATGTTGTTGTGTGAAAAGTGTGTAATGATGATGGAATCTGATTGCTAAGGGGATTCAGACACATAGGGTAATTGGGGGATGACTATAGGATATTCTTAAGGTAGGAAAGAATGAAGGAAGAAATGAAGAAGAAAGGGAGGGACTGAGGACGCAGAGAAACAAAGAAGGTGTGTCAGAAGAGGAAAATGAGTTTGGATTACTACACAGTGGAAGAAGGTACAAGAGGTTGAATATTTGGGTTGAGAAAGGGGAGTCGCATAGTGAGTATGAGAGGAGAGAACCTTGCACAATAGTCCAAATCATAGAAATACCACACCTAGAAGGAGAGGAAGAGAATTCCTAGTTCAGTCCTATAATAGAAGAGTCATTAATTCCTACTCAGATTGGTGTTGGATTACTGAGAGGGGTGGTGAATCAGTAATGAGCAATTTAGTACTTTTAACCACAGTATATTCTTCAACAATATTTAGTAGTTTATCATTAGCATTCAACATATCATCAACAATATAATCATAAACATCATCACATCACAATAGATACACAATACACCAAAATTTATGTGGAAACCCAAATGGGATAAAACCACATAATGTTTTTTTTATATATCAAAAGAATACATTCATTGGAAGCACAAACTTCCTAATTCTCCATAAACAATTGCAAGGAGGCTCCAAACCCCAATTCTCAGGCTCCAACCTAAAGGAAGCTACAACTTCGGGAATTCTCTGGCTCCAACCAGAAGGAGGCTACAACCCCCTAAAGTTATCTGGCTCCAACTGAAAGGTGGATAGAACCACCTATCCTTGCCCCATTATACCACCCTGAAGTATAAGTGTAGACCAATTGTCGCTATCACAAACTCTTCCACTACCACTTCCATTGTCTCTGTCACTCTATCTCTGTCACTCTTAATATGTCTCTGTCACTATCATTGTCACTCTCTCTATCATTGTCACTCTGTCACTATCACTATCATTCTGTCACTATCATTGTATCATCAACCTGTATCTTCTCATGAACCAGCTAACACATGTACCATACCATGTATCAACTGTATACCAACATACATACTATCTCATGCATCAATCATGAACCAAAGATACATCAATAAATCATAGTGAATCATGAACTAGAGAATCAACCATGTGTAACCTGTATCGTATACCATACCATCAACCATATGAAGATATGTACCATATCATCAATGACGTATCTCAAAGAACCAATGCATGCTCCTCATACATATGCCACCATACAACATGAATATTCCTCAACCATATACAATCAACACAAAGATAACAACTATAAGAACCATGTCATGTGTTGAACCAGATATAAGAGTGCTCCTCACTCTACCAAGAAACTAAGATATACCATATCCAGATACCAAACCAACCATACCAAGTATGCCTCAAGCATACACCATATCATGACAAGAAGTAACCATCAAAAAAAGTATACAACCATACCAATACCTCTGTAGTTGACCTGAAATCCTAATATGTTGACTTGTAGACTTCCTTGAGACCTTTATGGACCTAGTACCAACATCTATTCAATGATTCATGAGCCTTTTTATAGGTACGTGAATTTCTCTTCTATTTCCCATGTATATACGTGCTTTTCTCCACTATAGCATGCGTACATACACTCCCTTTTTGACCTGCAACCCATGTACACCTCATAAACTAGGTTTTGTTGCAACTCTAAAACTTTCGCCTTCAAACTCCCTTTTCTACCTTAGAAAATGATGCTACAACCTTAGAAAAAAAATCACTAGGTCACAAGAAATATAAACAATGAATAAGTGTGTGAATGTGCTTGTGAATGACTCCTTGAGGTGTTTATATACTTTTTCATAGTAACCTCTCTTCTCACTTTGGGGATTTCTTGTTGCAACAAATTTACCCTTTGAATAATACTTGTAACTAACTAGGGTCTTCTTAACCACTCTTTGGGGCTTCCAAATTTACAAGGCCATATCTCCCTAACTACGTGGAACCACGTGGTGTTCCCCATCTCACCTGAAACAAAATGACATGAACTATCCATCTATGATAGTATTCCTTGAAATTACATTATCCTTCTTGTCCATATTCCTTTGTCAAATTCAGGTACCAAAACCATACCATCAGGGCTTCTTCAAGGTTTGACATCAATGACAAGCAAACTATCAACAATATCCCCCTTTGGCATTGATGGAAAAAAGTAGGCATGACAACACCTATGCCCATGATAACCCTATGAAAATCACTCCCCTTGTCTACATACTACTCTCTCTTTGTCTCTATTCCTCCCCCTTTGGCATTGATGGAAACACTTAGGCATGAAAACACTTATTCCCATGCTCCTCGTGTGACAATTTCTCCCCCTATCTGCATGCTACTCTCTCTATATATCCATGCCTTTCTCTATCTCTCCCCCTTTGACATCGATGGAAAAGGGTAATCCTCCCTTGGGTGTCTCCCCTGTCTATAGGCCTTTGTTGTCTCTACTGAATTTTCTCTTCATGGTGCTTCCTTGTGTAACTCTCTAATCTATATGTAAACTATTCAAAATAATTTGTTACTTGAACTCTTCAAGACTTCTATTTCTTTCCCCCTCTCTTTTTAAGTTTTATGTCATGTGGATAATTGTGAGGAAGAAACTATTCCAAGCTTCTGTCATAGATACTCAAAAGTTTCACTTGTAAGCCATTTGGTGAAGATATCTGCAATCTACTCTTTTTTCCTGACATACTCTAGTCTGATGTTTTTCTCTATAGCATGTTCCTGGAGAAAGTAATACTTGATTATAATATTCTTTGTCTTATAATGCATCACTATATTCTTGGATATACTGATGACGTTGGTGTTGTCACAAAGTATTGAAATGGGCTCATCATACTTTAATTGTATATCCTTCAAAGTCTACTTCCTCCAAAGAACCCGAGTACAACATGTCACTCCCGCAATGTATTCTGCCTATGTTGTGGACAAAGATATCGATGACTATTTCTTGCTTAACCATGATACCAAGAACTCACCCAAGTAGAAATTTGCTCCACTTGTACTTATTCTATCATCAATGCAACCTACCCAATATGCATATTTGTAGGAAAAAAGAGATAGATCCTTCCCTTTTGGATACCATAATCCAAACTATTTTGTACCTTTAACGTATCTAAATATCCTCTTCACTTCCATAACATGTGATTCCTTTGGTGCTTCTTGAAACCTTGCAACATGTCCAAATTCCTACATTACATCTGGTCTAGAATTTATCACATAGAGTAAGATATCAATCATCGATATCTATTGTCTCTAATCTATGTCCTTAGAATCAACATCCTTACTTAACTTACAACGGGTCTTCATAGGAGTACTAACTGGTTTTCAATCTATCATTCCAAACTTCTTCAACATTTCTCTGATATACTTGGACTGAGAGATAAAGATACCTTTGTTGCTCTGATATATCTGAGGACCCAGAAAGAAAGAAAAATCTCCAAGCAAAGACATCTAAAATGCATTATGCATGTCTTTGGAGAACTTTTGACTCGTCCTGTTGTCATCACTTCCAAAAATAATATCATCAACATAAACTTCAATTAACATGATACTATCTTGATTTACCTTTATGTAGATATTGTTGTATGTATTCCCTTTCGTGAACCCAAGTTGTTGTAGGTATCTTTCCAACCTTGAATACCATGCCCTGGGGACTTCTTTGAGACCATACAAGGCTTTATTCAACCTGCAAACATAATTTTCCTTCTATGACAACTGAAATCCTTCTGACTGCTCAATTTATACTTCTTCCTCTAGATCTTCGTTTAGGAATGTCGATTTTACGTCCATCTGATACACTTTAATATTCTTGGAGCATGCATAGGCTAGTATTATTTTGATTGCTTCCATCTTAGAAACTGGAGAAAATGTCTCTTCTAAATCTATAACTTCAACTAGAGAGTATCCCTTGCATACCAGTCTTGTTTTGTTCCTAGTAACTTTTCCATCCTCGTTCAATTTGTTCCTGAAGACCCACTTTGTACTGATTACATTTTTGTTATTCGACCTTGGAACTAGTTCCCAAGTGTCATTCTTTTCTATCTGGTCTAACTCTTCATCCATAGATTTGATCCAGAATTCATCCTTACTGGATTCTTCAAAACTTCTCAGCTCAATAGTAGATATTAGTGCTAGATGTTGTTGTTCTAGTGAGTGGATTTGTCTTTTGGTTTCAACTCCTGCATATTTATTTCCAATAATATGTTCTAATGGATGATTTTTATGCAATTGTCTGTTGGGTGTCTTTGGAGGTTCTTGAAGATCATGTTGTTCTTTCTCTGCTTTTGGTTTCTCTTATTCTTCATCTGATTATTTATCTTCTTGCTATTGTTTCAAATCTTCTTCGTGATCATGTTCCACTGAAAATTTTCTACTGTCTTTTATCTTTCGTCCATCTGTCTCATCAATCATCACATTGATGCTTTCTACTATTTTGTTGTGTCTCATAATGAAACATTTGTATGCTTTCATTTTTGCTTGAGTGCCCAACTAGTATGCCTTTATCGACTTGAGAATCAAATTTTCCAATTCTTCCATCTTCTCTTTTGATGTAGCATTTGCCTCTGAAAACTCTGAAGTGCTTCACATTTTCTAGTATTCCTTTCCATAGTTCATATGGATTATTATCGTTGTTATTTATGAGCATCCCTTTGTTCTGAATGTGAACTGTTGTATGCACTGCTTGTACCCAAAAGACATATGTCAACTTGGAATCCATTAACATGGTTCTGGTCGTTTCTTGTATTGTTTTGTTCTTCCTTTCAACAACTCCATTTTGTTGAAGTGTCCTAGCTACTAAGAATTTCCTCTTTATCCCATGCTCGTTGTAGAATTCCATGAACTCCTTTGATGTAAATGATCCTCCATTGTCTAATCTCAAACACTTTATTTTCAACTTTGTCTCAGTTTCAACCTTCTCCTTATATGTCTTGAATTTTTTGAATGCCTCATACTTCTTATTTAGAAAGAAAATTGTAGTCATTCTTGTGTATTCATCAACTAGTAGAATGAAGTATTGTTCACCTTTAAATCCTTATGTTCTTGTTGGTCCAACTAGATCAGTATGTACAATCTCCAGTTTTTTTGTTGTGGAGTATTCCTTTGACTTGAAATTTGTCTTGGTTTGTTTCCATGTCGACAATGCTTTCATATAATGTTTGTTGGATTCGAGATCTCGGGAATTTCTATTACTACTTCCCTTTTTATGAATTTGACAAGATTATCAAAATTTATGTGACCCATTCTTCTGTGCCAGAGCTAACTTTCATTGTCCTTTCATAAGAAATGTCTTTACTTTCCTATTTCATTTAAAACATATATTTTGCTTAGAGTTCTTACAGCTATAGCTACCAACTTCCCTGATTTTTCTTTCCTTATCTCACACTTCTTTGAATCAAACACAAGTTTGTGTCCTTGATCACACATTTGAATTACACTTAGCAGATTGTGTTCCATGTCTTCGACTGGTAAAACATTGTTTTTTGTGGCATCCTTACTTTCGAGCTTGATTGTTCCCTTTCCAATAATCCTGGCTAAGTTGTCATTCCCAAATGAAACTGATCCATCTCTTTCCTTATTCCATGTTAGAAACTTATCTTTATCACCTATCATATGCTTTGAGAATCCACTGTCAACATACCATCCATGTTTCTTGTGTTGAGATTGTAGAGAAAGATTGCATTCTTCAGTGTTGAATTTAGCCAACTTTCTTATCCATATCCTTTGTGGTTCATGCTTATGACTGTTGATATTCGTCTTTGGTTCCCTTGGATGAATAGTGATTCTGCAATATCTAGCCATATGTCCAAAGTTGTTGCACTTGTAGCATTCTACCTCATCAATTTTTGTAGTTTCTATTCTATGCTTCATGAGATCTTGTTGGATAATTATTTATTGTATAGCCCTCATTGTTGCTTCTATTCTTGGTATTGGCTCTACAATTCACATCTTTGTGGCCAAAATTATAACATGAATAACATGAACCAAGAAAAATAGTTTGATACTTGGGAGTAGAATGTTGGTTGTGGAGCCTGATTATCTTCCTGATTCAGAGGTCCTTGCTTTCAGCCGTGTTTATACCCCATGAAATATTTACACCCCAGAAGTATGTACACTCTTCCAAGCAGGGGAGTGCAGAGGGGGGGTACCCCCTCTGCGGGGTTCGGGGGACCTATCCCCCTGACTGGGGGGTCTGGTGGAAAGCGGGCCCCCAGCGGGGGTTCAAGGGCAGCGTCCCCCGATGGGGGTTCGAGGGCGAAGTCCCCGAAGCAAAAATTGCCTTGTAAAAGTATATTTTAATTTCATTGTAAATCTAGGCCGTTCATTATAAGGTCGCAGATCTAACAGTAGAGATTATGTTAGGGTTTTTTTCCCTAGAAGGCAACCCTCTTTTATGAGGGAAATGTATTGTGGTTATGGATGATGGGGAATATTGTATTCTGAGAGAGGAGACTATGAGAGAAAGAAGAGGAAGTTACAACGGGTTTTGTTGTAGGTTGTATCCCTTCATTTGTTGGATAATAATAAAGGAAGGACCTGGCAATTTCTCTGGTGGACGTAGCCCACACTGGGTGAACCACGTACATCTGTGTCTCTCTTGTATTGTGTGTCTTCTGTGTTTTGTTTCTGCATTTGTTTTATTTTATTGCTCCGCGGTCCTGTTTTTCTAACAACTGGTATCAGAGCGTAAGGTAACTCGTAGGAAAAGAAGGTTCCTGGTTTGAGTGGGAGCAATGTCGGAAGATGGAAAGTTTAGGGTCGAGACATTTAACGGCCAAAACTACCAGTTATGGAAGATGCATATGGAAGACTATTTATATCAAAAAGATCTATTCCTACCATTGAGTGGAGTAGCAAATAAGCCGGCGGCCATGAAGGACGAAGAATGGGATATTCTTGACAGAAAGGCTCTAGGAACGATATGGCTGAGCCTGGTAGCGTCGGTGGCTTTCAATATTTCGAAAGAAAAGACAACAAAGGGTTTGATGGACGTGCTGGCCAAATTGTATGAAAAACCCTCGGCATCGAATAAGGTATTTCTAATGAAGAGATTATTTAATATGAAGATGTCATAAGGTGGGTCTGTTGCAGATCATTTAAATGAATTTAATACCATTACTAATCAACTAAGTTCTATAAAAGTGGACTTTGATGATGAGGTTAGGGCTCTTCTAATATTGTGCTCATTTCCAGAAAGTTGGAATGGCTTGGTCATGGCTGTAAGTAACTCTGTCTCTGGTTCAAATACTTTAAAATTTCATGATGTTGTTGGTGTTATCCTTAATGAGGAAATGCGATGGAAAAGCACAGGTGAGACATCAGGAAATGTGTTGAACATGGAGAACAGGGGAAGACAAAAGGATAGAGGAAAGGGCTCAGGAAACCGCGGAAATTCTAAGAAGGGAAGATCCAAATCTAGACTTGGAAAGATAGAGTGATGGAATTGTGGGAAGAAAGGACATCTGAAGAAAGACTGCAGAGCTCCAAAGAAACAAAGAGATGGACAACAGGAGAGAAATCAGGAAGAAAATGTAATAGGTGATGTGTTAC
>ML816879.1:19440-48105 GCA_009831015.1 Picea engelmannii
TGGAGTTGTTGAGATCAGTCTCCAAGTGGGAGATTGTTGGTTGTGGAGCCTGATTATCTTCCTGATTCAGAGGTCCTTGCTTTCAGTCGTGTTTATACCCCATGAAGTATTTACACCCCAGAAGTATGTACACTCTTCCATGCAAGGGAGTGCAGAGGGAGGGTACCCCCTCTGCGGGGTTCGGGGGGCCTATCCCCCCAACTGGGGGGTCTGGGGGCAAGCGAGCCCCCAGCGGGGGTTCGAGGGTGAAGTCCCCGAAGAAAAAATTGCCTTGTAAAAGTATATTGTAATTTCATTGTAAATCTGGACCTTTTATTATAAGGTCGTAGATATAACGATAGAGATTATGTTAGGGTTTTTTTCCCTAGAAGGAAACCCTCTTTTATGAGGGAAATGTATTGCGGCTATGGATGATGGGGAATATTGTATTCTGAGAGAGGAGACTGTGAGAGAAAGAAGAGGAAGTTACAACGGGTTTTGCTGTAGGTTGTATCCCTTCATTTGCTGGATAATAATAAAGGAAGGACCTGGCAATTTCTCTGGTGGACGTAGCCCACACTAGGTGAACCACGTAAATCTATGTCTCTCTTGTATTGTGTGTCTTCTGTGTTTTGTTTCTGCATTTGTTTTATTTTATTGCTCCGCGGTCCTGTTTTTCTAACATAGAATATCTTTTGAATGGTGTCTCTCTTATGAATCCTTCTTCTTCTTGAGGTATTTCTATAGTTGGTTGATGTTCATATAGAATTCTAAATCTTCTAGGTGGTGCAATGTCTTTGTAATCTTCCCCTTGATTCTTCATGTCTTCTTCTTTTGAGGGACCTCTGACGAATTATGCATAGCTTTTTGGTTCTACTTCTTTCTTTGTCATTTTGGAGCTTGAACCTTTCTCTATCTACGTCTGATTGTATCCCAATCTAGATTTATCATAGTAAGGTCTTTGACTGTTAATGATATTATCCAATAACCTATTGTTGTTTTGTTGCATGTCCTTCTTCTGAAGATCTTTTCTTAGAGTGACTATCTCAGCTTTCAATCCTTCAATGGTCCTATCTATTTCTTCTAACTTCCCTCTGAGTGATTTTTTAATTCTCTTGTCTTCTTCTTCCTAGATTTTTAGCTTTGTGATTGTCTTCTCAACTTATTTGGAGTTATGAGATTCTTCTCTCTTCATTAGTTCTTATTGGAGTGATTTTTTTTCTTCTTTTCCGTATTTATATCTTCTATGGAACATATCAATTCTTCCCTGTAATTGACTTATGCCTCTCCACATTCTTCTTTGGAGACTTCTTCATCAGAGTCTTCTATTGCCATGAATAGCACCCTTTATGTATCATTGTCACTGAATTCATCTTCATATAATGAGGATCTGTCTTCCTTGGTGCAAAGACTTTTCTTGAAAATTTTGGTTTTGTTTCTTCTCCCCTTTTGGATTTGATTTTTCTTTTTAGAGTCATCTTCATCATTACCTTTATTTTTCTTATAGGGACATTTATTAGCAAAATGACCAACACCATCACAATTAAAACATTTCAATGGAATCATACTTGTATATCTTTCGGTTCCCTTCTTTATCCTTCTAATGAAGTTATTAATATCTTCATCTTCCTTTGAATCATTGTTGAAGCTATAGTCTGACTTTGGATTTTGTTTGTATTTATTCTTCGTCTTCTTGGATGACTTGAATGCTTCTTCCTTTGTGACTGGATTTTCCTGCTCTATCCTCATCTCATAAGCTATGAGTATCCCATGCAACTCATCCATGCTCATTGTAGCTAGGTCCACTCTTTCTTCTAGAGATGATTTTTTTTAATAAAACCTCATTGGTAGAGATATTAATGCCTTTTTAACAATGACCTGTTCCTTTGTCTCGTCTCCCAATCCTTTGATACTGTTTACTATTTCATCGAATCATAGAAAGTAGGATATTATGTTTTCATCTTCATTCATATTCAATTGTTCAAACTTGGCTCTGAAAATCTGAAGTTTAGCTTCCTTAACTTTTGTATCTCCTTCATAGATAGTCTTCAGTTTATCCCACATTTCTTTTGCAGAATAACAATGCATAATATTGATATGTATCACTTGAGTCACATTTTTCTCGATGGTATTTCTATCCCTTGAATCATTTTCTTCGAGCTTATTTACATCTCTATCTGTCGAGGGAGTGGCAAGTGCCTTGTATCCATCTACTACTAATCATAAAACATTGAATCCTTGTTCTTGTATATAATTTTTCATTCTTCTACTTCAGAAAGCATTGTTCTCACCATCAAATTGTGGTACCCCAATCCTATCTTGATCCATGATCTCCTTCCAGTGATTAGACTTCTTCTTAAAGAACTTGATTTGATACCAATTGTTGGATTACTAAGAGGGGGGGTGAATCAATAATGAGAAATTTAGTACTTTTAACCACGGTATGTTCTTCAACAATATTCAATATTTTATCATTACCATTCAATATATCATCAGCAGTATAATCATAAACATCACCGCATCACAATAGATACACAGTACACTAGAATTTACGCAGTAACCCAAATGGGAGAAAACCACATAATTATTTTCTTATATATCAAAAGAATACATTCATTAGAAGCACCAACTTCCTAATTCTCCATCTACAAACAGAAGGAGGATCCAACCACCTATTCTCAAGCTCCAGCCTTAAGGAAGATACAACTCCTTGAATTCTATGGATCCAACTAGAAGGAGGCTACAACCCCTTGAGTTCTCTGGCTCCAATCAAAAGGTGGCTACAAACACCTATCTTTGCCATGTATTTTTGCCTTGAAGTATACGTGTAAACCAACTGTCGCTATCACAAACTTTGCCATTGTCACTGCCACTATCTTTGTCACTCCATATCTATCATTGATACTCTATCTTTTCCACTGTCACTCTATCATTGCCACTTTCAATGTCTTATCAACCAACTAACACATGTACCATACCATGCATCAACTGTATACCAACATACATACTATCTCATGCATAAATCATGAACCAAAGATACATCAATAAAGAATAGTGAATCATGGACTAGAGCATCGACCATGTGTAACTTGTATCGTATACCATACCATCAAACATATGCAGATATGTACCATGTCATCAATGAAGTATCTCAAAGAACCAATGCATGTCCCTCATACATTTTCCACCATACAATGTGAATATGCCTCAACCATATACAATCAACTCAAATATAAGAACTATAAGAACCATGTCGTGTGTTGAACCAGATATAAGAGTGCTCCTCACTCTACCAAGCAACCAAGATATACCATATCTAGATACAAAACCAACCATACCAAGTATGCCTTAAGCATACACCATATCATGACAAGAAGTAACCATCAAAATAAGTATACAACCATACCAATACCTTTGTAGTTGACCTGAAACTTGTATATGTTGACTTGTAGACTTCCTTCATACCTTTAGGGACCTAGTACCAACATCTAATCAACCATTCATGAGCCTTTTTACAGGTACGTGACTTTCTCTTCTACTTCGTTCATATATACGCTATGTTCTCCACTATAGCCCACATACACACACTCCCTTTCTGACCTGCAACCTGCGTAGACCTCAGAAACTAGGTTTTGTTGCAACTCCAAAAATTTTGCCTTCGACCTCCCTTTGATACCTCAGAAAATGACACTACAATCTTAGAAAAAATATAACTAGATAACAAGAAAGATAAACAATGAAGAAGTCTGTGAATGTGCTTGTGAATAACTCCTTGAGGTGTTTATATACTTTTTCATAGTAACCTCTCTCCTTACTTTAGGTATTTCTTGTTGCAACCACTTTACCCTTTCACTAAGACTTGTAACTAACTAGGGGCTTATTAACCACTCTTTGGGGCTTCCAACTTTACATGGCCACATCTCCGTAACCATGAGGAACCACAAGGTGTTCCACATATCACCAGAAATAGAACGACATGTACTATCCATATATGATATTCTTCCTTGAAATTACATTGTCTTTATTTTCCATATTCCTTAGTCAACTTCAGGTACAAAAAAAATACCTTCGAGGCTTCTTCAAGGGTTGAAATCAATGACAACCAAACTATCAACAACTAGATCTTGTGTTAAGTTCACAACCATGTGTGCATCACCTAGATCAGAAGTAACATTTGAGGATTTGTCAAAAGAACTTATAGTTAGCAAAGGAAGACAAAGTAGCAATATCCATAGCAGTGGAATCAGTTTGTTGAGTAAGAGTCAACCAACATCGTCGAGGGGAGGTACTACACAAAACAACATGGTAGGGTTAGTCAACATACTGAGACTGCTTGAGTTCCAAGGAGTTGGGTCGAAGGACCCAGAACAACATCTATTCATATGTGAGACAATTTGGGCTGCAAAGAATGTTTAGGATGAGGTTATAAATATTATGCAATTGGAAACAACTCTTAGAGGCTGCGCATTAGTCTGGTATATGAAACTGCATAGTACCACACCTATAGAACAAGCAAGGACTTTAGCAGAAATTAGACAAGTATTTTTCAAAGAGTTCAAGAAGCCAAAGTTTGAGTCACAGTACATCACAGAATTGAAGGAAATCAAACAAGTGTAGAGCGAGTCAGTTTGGGACTATGATCAAATATTTAAGGATTTGATGGGTAGAATGAAATTCCAGATTCTTGATCAACAACACCAAGAACGGTTTATTGTAGGACTACTACCACACATTCTCAGGTTGTTGATTCAATAAAATATTTCATCGCAGCCTAAAGCTTTGGAGATTGCAACAAAAATGGAAGCATCGCCTGCAAGGTATGGCGGGGGTATGGAAAACGTTCATACGTAGTTATTTTCCTTAACCATTCAACTAGCAGATCTTACAAAAGGGAAGGAGAAGCGGGAACAAGTATAGTTTACCAAGTGTAGAAATAAAGGCCACCATAAGGATGAATTCCCCACTTTTGCACATTACTTGGCGATTGGAGCACCGAATCCAATACCAAGAGGGGAATACTATGAAATGTGTAAGAAATGGGGACATCATCCAATTGAGTTTCCATTATTAAAAAAATACCATAGTATGCCAAGGAATCTATTTTGTAACTTTTGCAAGTTAGTTGGGCATGAAGAAAAGGATTGTCGTGCATTCAATTTGATGAGAGAGGGCACTTCAGATATGTATAAAATTCATGAGGAAAATGTTGTGATAGAAGGAGGTGGTCCATAGTATAATAATCAGAGAGGCTTTAATCCAAGAAACTGAGGAGGATTTGGCAGAGGTCGAGGAAGAGGAAATTTTGGTAGAGGAGGTAGAGGACCATATTATGTTACAATTGTAATCAACCGGTACACTTAGCTCATGACTTCCCAAATCCATGTACAACCTACACATATTGTAGAGGATTGGACCATGCGATAGAAGACTGTCCTAAAATACTTGTGAAATGGCAGGAAAGAGGGAATTGGAACCAAAACCCAAATCAGAATGTACAAAATATATCAGGCGAGAAACACAATGAAGGACCTAAAATAGTAGTTGATACACGTGGAGGAACTAGAACAAGGGTCGATGCAATGAATGGAGAGAAGTAGGTTTAGCAATGGGTGAGGAAATCAACAATACCTATGCTAACATTTGACCCTCAAAAAGAAAAGGATATTTATTAGAGGGTAAGAAAAGAGATACTAGGACCAGATTGGGTAGTGTCAACATCATCTACGCCTCCTGTCTGTGATTGTACTGTACCATAAAAACTGCTTGAGAAGGTAAGTAATCTAAGAGATTTTTTGATAAGTTGTATAGAAATGATGAAATATGAAACTAAGATAAATGAATTATGTGAAATGATTTATCATTGTGCACAAGAAAGGGAAACTCTTACTACACAGAGGGCACTGAATTAGGTACTGTGTAAAAATAGGACCAATGGAGAATTCAAATTAAGTGCACAGATTGGGGAATATTATGTGGATAACATTATTTTATACTTGGCTTCTTATGTAAATGTCTTACCAAAGAAAACATGGGAAATTATGGGGAAACCCAAGCTAATATAGTCTCCCATTTAGTTAAGGTTGGAAAACCAACACAAGATAGTACCAATTGACCGATTGACAGGAGTACCTGTAAATAAAGATGGCATGCCCAGTATAGCATATTTTGAAGTCATTGATATCATGAATGATAGTCAGCCATATCCAGTGTTGATTGGAAGTGAATGGGCCTTCAACAATTAGGCAATCATTAATCTGAAGAAGAGGGAAATGATCTTCGAAGTAGGGGAATTGAAGGTTATTGTTGCACCATTGTATCTGACAGAAGGAAAGAGGTACATAGATCCAACAAAAGGGAATGAAATTGACAATTTGTATAACATGATTACGGGAATGGATGACTATGTTAACCCCACTATAGATAGTTCACTAAGTTGGAGAAGAATTATCTCGTGTGTGTCGGACTCAGAGGAAGGTCTGGAACATTGGAAATAGAAGATGCATGAAGTATCAACTTGACAATGTGCATGTGTTACTCGATCATTGCGCTGGATTGGAATGGAGCTATGTGATCCACCCAAGTATGATGGAATGAACAATATAAGATATTTTTTAAATGCATTTGATTTGTATATACTCGAACAAAAAACATTGTTAGCACTATATGTTGTCTTAAAGGCCACTCTAGCGAGATGGTAGGTTGCACATAAGGATGGAATGGAAGAATGGTCGTAGTGTAGAAGAATAATGCAAGTAATATTTGGTATCAAGGTGGATTATATTGAAAATAATTTTATAGGGATAAGAGACCCAACAGATCATATTTTTCAATGTAGAAACATATGGGGATCGATACTGAAGAAGGAATGGACGCACAAATTTATACATATTGGATACAATTCCTAAGAACTGGTACTTGGAACCAAAAATGCACAGAGAAAAACCAAAATGGGATGAGCTAATTCTAATTTTTAAGTCAACATTTACTTTGAACATGAATTTTCATTAGTAGATGCAGCCTTACAGGTCATTCGAACCAATATTTTTTCATAAGAAGGGTCAATGGAGGTGGTACCTGTGTGTAGTTTGAAAAGAGATTCTATGACAGTTCACAAATTATTGGAACGTTATAATTTTTCTAAAGAAGAAAAAGACAAGGAAGATCCAAGGAATATACAAGTACCTAAAACCGAGGGGGAACACAGAGTAGAAGGAACATAGCTTGAATCTGTTGCGTATGCACAACCACTAAAGACATGGAAGTTAAATATTGGGACAAAGGAAAATCCAAAGTTTGCGTAGATAGGTGATTGTTGGAATGATGAAACTGTGGAGAAGATTGAAAATTTATTGCACGAGTATTAGGATATATTCCCAACTACATTCTCATAGATGAAGGGGATAGTCGGGGAATTAGGAGAAATGAAGATCCCTCTGAAACCAGATGCTAAGCGAGTGAGACAGGGACCCTACAGGTTAAATCTGAAGTATAGAGAGAAGGTGAAAGTTGAGATAGACCGAATGTTAGAAGCTGGAATCATTGAGCTAGTCGTGGAATCAGAATGGATAAGCCCAATGGTGGTGCAAGATAAGAAAACAGGAGAAATCAAGATTTGTGTAGACCTAAGGTATATAAATGATGCATGCATGCATGATCCATTTCCAACACCTTTGACAGATGAAGTGCTAGAGAATGTAGGGGGCAGGATTATGTAGGAAGATAGACTTAAGGATTGTGTAGGAAGATAGACATAATACTACCTTTGCGATAGAGTGGGAAATATATCAATACACAGTAATGCCTTTTGGGATGAAGAATGCACCTGCAACTTTTTCAAGAATCGTTGTAGCAACTTTTAAGGAATTTATTCATAGGTTCCTTGAAGTTTACTTAGATTATTGGAATGTGTTTAGTCTATTGAAATATCACACAGAAGTACTCAGGTTAATTTTGGATAGGTGTAGACAATGTCATATTTCACTAAATTTTAAGAAACGTATTTTTTGAACGCCTTTTGGAATTTTGTTGGGCCATGTGGTATGTAAGCAGGGCTTGTTAGTGGATCCTGCCAAGATTGTTGTGATTTTAGATTTACAACCACCCACATCAGTCAAAAAGTTGAGAGCAACCCTGGCTCATACAAGATATTACAGGAAATTGATTAAGGGTTATGTGCAGATTACAACACCTATGGAGAATATGTTGAAGAAAGAAGCTAAGTTCCAATGGAATGAGGACTGTCATAAAGGGTTGGATACATTGAAGCAGAAATTAGTGACCGCACCAATTTTGATCTTCCTGAATTGGAAGAAGGAGTTCCATGTTCATGTTGATGCGTCATCCATAGCTTTAGATGAAGTTCTATCTCATCCACAAGAAGCAGATTTAGACCACCTAATTGTTTTTGCAAGCAGAAGGTTATCAACAGTAGAAAATAACTACACTATCATGGAATGAGAAGGATTTCCAATGGTATATGTGTTGCATAAGTTTATACATTATTTACTGGGCTCTCATTTTAAGATGTATACAGACCATTTTGTGGTAATATACTTAGTGAACAAGCCAGTGTTGGGGGGGAGAATATGAAAGGGGTTACTAATGTTCCAGGAATATGATTTTGAGGTTGTTGTGAAACCAGGGAAGTTGAATGAAAGACTAGATCACTTATCATGCATACTATCAGGAGAAGATATGGGGAATCTAGATGTCAGCTTGCTAGATGCACAGTTATTTGTAGTTAAAATGGTGGATGACTACTTCATAGATATTATGCAGTTTTTAAGTACATGAATGGCCCCATTAGACATGACAGCTACATAGAAGAAATAGTTAGTGGTTAAAGAAATAGACTATCAGTTAATTGCAGGGAACTTATACAAGTTCAGTGCAAATGGAATATTAAGGCGTTGTGTGTTATAGCATGAAAGGCCAATGATACTCTCAGAAGTGCATGAAGGTATTGCAGGAGGACATTATGTAGGTAAAGTGAAAATGCATAATATTTTGTGCATAGGGCTCTGGTGGACCACACTTCATAAGGATGCTAAAGAATAATTGTTGGCAAAGGGGCACACCCAGGGTTCGGCTCCAAGAGTGCACCAACAAGCCCTAACTACTGGCCCTTTTAGCAACACCTGTGAAGAAGATGCAGTCTCGCCCGAAGTAGTTATGGGGGGTTGTAGGACAGATATGTCTACAACCAAGGGAAATATCAAGTGGATCTAGAACAATGCAGCATACATATATTACTTATCAGTCTAGATCTACTCTACACAACTATAGATTTGATCTAATATAGCAATGCAAATAATAATATAACAATGACAGATATCAAGACATTATTCACACACACGACACAAGATATATGTGGTCCACCCTCTCTCTAGGGCTACGTCCACAGAATTGTGCTTCTGATATATTAATATAAAGCATACAATTCTTATCTGTGCTCTCAACTAGTATATCTTCTTTCTTCTTCTCTCTTTCACTCCCCTTCTTGCGCACTCAGCTGCAGGGCTTGACCTTCGCACCCAGCTGAAGATCTTACAATACCAGAAGGCTCTCACACTCAACACCTCTCTCTCACAATACAATGATCTCTCTTAACACAATACAACCAGATCAACAACAATATCGTACCAACCTGACCCAGGTCCTCTTGACCTTTATTTATACATTACAATAGCTAATTGACAGCCTTAGGCCGAAACCTAGGTGCCAAAACCCTAGATACCAAAACCCTTGGTGTCTAAAACCCTAGGTCAACTTGACCCACATTTTCCAGGCTTCACCAACCTATCTTTCTTTCCTTCTTGCACAGTTCTCCAAAGAATCCAACGGTGGATTTTTCTACTTGATGAGTTGTCCACGATCCTTATTCCTTGCTAATATGTCATCCTCAATCTCCTCATCCAACGACTTGCTTTTCTTTGCTTCTCTCTGTCTTTTCTTCTCTTTTTCTCACTTTGATCTAGTGACATTCACTGTGTCTTCCATGAAGTTTGCATTTCATATTTTCTTCCTTGATCTTCGCTTGCTTCCATAACTAAGGGCCAATAGGCCCCCAACACTTACTTTTGACTCATCCCAAGGCACTTCAGATCTGATCCTTCTATTTTTCTTCGATTTTAGACTACGCAATGTAGCCTTTGCTTTCTTCTCTACGCCTCCTTTCCATCCTTGTGCAAACTGTCTTTTCTGTGTTTGGTACCTAGTTTCAACTGCACCTAGTACCTAGACCCTATTCTTCATGCTTTTACTGAGAGTTGCAAGGTAGCAGGTTGTCATAGTACAACTTCAGCCAAATCCCATTCACCAACTCTTCCTTCCACTCTTCGTTCAATGTCTTCAGTTGCGCAGCTCCTCCTTCTGTGACATAGGCGATCTCATATGGCCCAAGCCAATGCATTATGAACTTCCCATAATGTTTCAACAACTTGCTGTCATACACTAGTACTAAATCACCTTGCTTGAAGGCCTTCTTCTTGATGTGCCTGTCATGATAGGCCTTCTCTCGTTCCTTCTGAACCTGTTGATGGAATCCTGCAATAAATCTATCTTCTTCCAGTTCAACCAGTTGTGCAAGAATCTCATGAATAGTGCCAGTATCATCCATTTCTGTAAATGAAACAATTATTAAGTTGGGCACCAAGTATTCCATCGGGACAACATCTTCAAGACCATAAACCAACTTGAAAGGGGTATGCATTGTTAATTTCTTGCAGGTGGTTCTATAAGCCCAAAGTACTACAGGTACTCTTAAATCCCAGTAATCCTTGTTCACACTACAAATATTCATTATTTTTGTCTCTAAGATCTTTTTGAATTCTTCAACTATTCCATTTGCTTGTGGATGGTAATGTGTTCTCTTCTGATGGTGAACTACAAATTCTCCAGTCAGGGCTTTAACTGTCTTGTTGATGAAATGTGTGCCTTGATCACTCATAAGGATCTTGGGGCATCCAAACCTAGTTATGATGTCATCAAATATGAAGCGTATAGTTGTAGTTTCACTACAGTCCTTAACTGCTCTAGCTTTGGCCCATCTGGTTAAGTATTCTATCGCAGTAATGATGTACCTTGCTCTTGTGCGCTTTCCTAGTGGGTTTATGGGTCCCACGAAGTCAATGGCCCACTTTTCAAATGCGTGTAGGGTCATCTGCGGTGCTAATGGAATTTCATCTCTTTTGGACGGTTTCCCAACTCTCTGGCATACATCGCAGGCTCTGGCATAATCTTTAGCATCTTTGTGTAAGGTAGGCCACCAAAGGCCAGCTCGCAGAACCTTGTACATATTCACCTTCCTTGCATAGTGTCCTCCTGCGATGCACTCATGAGATTCTACTAGGATCAATGGTCGTCTGTCTTCATAACACACCTCCTTAATATCTCATCAGGTCCCATCTTGTATAGTTGTCCAGCTTTAAGTGAAAAGTCTGCAGCGCGCACCACTAGTTGTTTCTTCTGGGGAATTGTATACTCATTATGTGCCATTCTTGTTTATAGGAACTAGACGATGTCTACGAAGTGGTCATCAATCTTTCTAATTGCTAGCAGTTGTACATACGGCAATGTATCCTCCAAACTGGTGGGATCTTCGCCATCTTCCAACCTTGACAAGTGGTCAGGACCTTTGTTCATTCTTCCTGGCTTAACCACAACTTCAAAATCATATTCCTGAAATAGCAGTAGCTATCTGCATATTCTCCCCCCCAACACTGGCTTGTTGACTAGGTATTTCAACACAGAGTGATCAGTAAACATTTTAAAGTGTCCTCCCAACAAGTAGTGGCGGAATTTTTGCAGTGCATACACCATGTCTAATCCTTCTCTCTCTATAGTGGTGTAATTAATTTCAGCTGTAGATATCTTCCTGCTAGAAAAAGATAATGGATGGTTGATATCTCCTTCTCTAGGTTGTGCCAGCACTACTCCTAATGCAATAGAAGATGCATCGACATGCACATGAAACTCCTTACTCCAATCTGGAAAGACTAGAATGGGCGTAGTAACCATCTTCTGTTTCAGTGTGTCGAAGCTCTGTTGGCATTCTTTTGTCCAACTAAACTAGCATTCTTTCTTCAAACGTTTCTCCATCGGTGTTGTAATCTAAGCATATACTTTGATGAATTTCCTATAATATCCAGTGTGTCCCAATGTAGTGTGCAGTTGTTTGACTAAAATAGGAGGTGGAAAATCAACTATAAGGGAAAATTTAGATGGATCAACTAACAATCCCTGCTTGCATACAATATGGCCTAATAGAACTCCAAATTGTGAGAAGAAGATGCATTTCTTAAAATTCAAAGAAATTTGACACTGCCTGCATTTGTCCAACATTAGCCTTAAACATTCTATATGATTTTTCAACAAACTAAAAACAGTCCAGTCATCAAAATATGCTTCTAGAAATTTCTGCAAAAACTCTTTGAATGCTTCGACCACCACCCTAGAAAAGATGGTTGGGGCATTCTTCAGTCCAAATGGCATCACTGTATATTGGTAGGATCCCCATTATGTGGCAAATGTGGTCTTATGGCGGTCCTCCTTGGAAATCTGGATCTGATGGTATCCTGAAAAGCCATGTGTAAAAGATTATACTTCATGGCCTCCCACGTTATCTAATACTTCATTAGTGAATGGTGTAGGGAAAGGGTCATGCAGACAAGCATCATCCAGCTTCCTGAGATCTACCCAAATCCTGATCTTGCCTGTCTTCTTGTCTTGCACCATCATAGGGTCGATCCACTCTGACTCTTCGACAGGTTCTATAATCTCTGCTTCTAGCATTTTGTCGAGCTCGATATTCACTTTTTCGTTGTATTTCAGGTTCAATCTGTAGGGTCTTTTCTTGACTAGCTTCACACCTGGTTTCAAAGGTATCCTCACTTCTCCCATAGCTCCTTTGACACCCTTCATATCAGTGAAATTTGTCAGAAACAAGTCCTGATACTCATGCAGCAACTTTGTAATCTTGTCAATGGTAGAAACATCCCAATAATCTCTGACATTGGCAAGCTTCGGTGTCTCCTCTGTTCCAATATTGACCTTTTTTATCTTGATTGGATGACCAATAAACGGTAGCTCAACTCCTGGTCCTTCCACATCTCTCTATCCTTTTATTTCTGCAATGTTCACCTTCCTCGAATCATCGTCTTCATCAGCATTGATGTTGTAACAGCTTTGCAGTTTTTGGAGGGGCACAGTCCATTCATCCTCTTCTTGTTCCAAAGGGAGGCTAGATGCCTCTTCAAATACTTTATGTCTCACAATATGTAATTCTTGGTCTACTGAAGGAAATTGACTTTCAAACAAGAAGGTGGTTAGAAAATTCTGAGTCATACCTTCCCAATCTGCAATGATGAGGCACAGCTCCGCTTGAAGGTACCATTTGATAGGAGTCGGGTCTAGCGGGTTAATGAATTTGTTCACCCACTATTCTTGAGGGATATCGCACCATGACTCTTCATATCTTTTCACATGGTCCTTTGGGCAGCTTCGGCATGTGTACCTTACTTCACAACGTTCTACTTGTGCTGAGAACTGTGTTGTCATCAAAGTACAACATTGTATCCAGTCTGTGATATTGCTTTTATGTGTCCCCCACCATCTTGTTGATGTGGCTTTCAAGGCCTCATCCATTGCCATCAATCTCTGTTGGATTGGTACACTTGCTTCAAATTCTAAGAGGAATGCTTCTAGGGGGTTCAAACCATCAAATGTGGGTAAGTTACTCACTATTGTGCCAATCCAGCGAACCTCTCTGGTTAATCTAGCACATATCCTTGTGGATACTTCATACATCTAGTTCTGCCAGTTCTCTAATGCTTCTTCTGAATCTGATGAACACACATTGTCACTTATCCATCTTAAGTTCCCATCTTCTATAAATTTAATGTAATCTTGATGTCTGGCTGTCAGTTTGTATATGTTTTTCAGTTCGTATGCGTGGTCTTCCTCTTTGATGGGTTATGTGTATTGTTGACCTTCATTTGGATCTAAGGGTGCGATGACCCTAAGGCCATCCTTTTCAAATGTCATAAGTCGTTTCTTTAAATCAACCACAGTGGAATTATTAAAGGCCCAATCAATTCCTAACAGTGCAGGGTAAGGGCAGTTCTCATCAACTATCTCAATTACTTCAAAATCTGCAAATGTTCTTACTCCGTCAATGTCCACAGGACATGCTCCAACCATCCAAATGGGCTAACAGCTTACTGGTTAGCCATCCTAAGCCTAATAGGGGAATAGATCAGCTTCGGTTTTCCCATCAGTGTCCAAGTTTTCTTTGTCATGACATTGAACTCCAACCCTAAGTCAAGGACCACATAGTCTATGTCATACTCTCCTATTTGATCATTCAAGTCTAATTCCTTATTTATCCTTCTCCTTCTTGCAATTTGGTGTACTTCCCTATTCAGTAAGGGGTCTATATTTCCTAGCTCATACTTCCTGATTAAGTTTTGTAGATCTTGTACAACGTTCTCATCCTAAATTAACTTAATACAAGTGTAAAAAAATTCCATGAGCTTACTTACCTCTTTTCCTTCTTTTGGCGATGTAGACTGGTCAAATGCCTAAGACATGCCATATTCTCTTACTTCGGGTCATTTTTTTGATGAAGAACCTTGGTATCCTTTGAACTCTTGTCTTGCTTCCTCGAATATTTGTCTTTCTTTCTTTGCATCAAAAGTTTAGGTCTTCTCTGCAACTTTCCTGATTCCCGAGTCTTTTGTAGTCTTTCCTTGGATCAGTCTATCCTCTCCTGTAACAGTGCCTCCTCGAGTAATAACAACGACTCTAGAGTTTTCTTCATGAGGTTCAACATATATCAATTGGACTTGCAAATTCTCCTGGGGTCCTCGTCTTTCCTGAATCTTAGCTAGCAACATAGGACATTCCTCCATAACATGCTCGAAAGAGTTTCAATAACTGCAAGTGGTACATGGATTTTGACAGTCTCTTACTAAGTGTCCTAGATGTGTGCAGTTATAATAGATTATCTATCCTTGGCCTCGACCCATGCCTCCTCCTCGTCCTCGTCCTCTGAATCCACCGTGAGGATTGAAGTTTCCTCTTCCTGGAGAGTTATACTCTGTAGTGTTTCCTTCTTGATGTACTTTGCCTTGGATCTTGTATATGTCTCTTGACCTTTTGCGCATGAGATCATAAGCTATACAATCTCTATCATCATTCCCTAATGACTTAAAGAATGTGCAATACAAGTTTGTTGGTGTCTAAACATATTTCTGCATGTAGTATCACTCACCAGGGCGATGTCTGTTTCTGCATACTTCACACCAGGGTAGTGTGACTTGCCTCAAAGGGCTCGGGGCTCCCAAGGCCAAGTATTCATGAAATAGAGGACAGTTCTCCTTGTCATGGCCTTCTGATTTGCATATGACACACCATATGTCTTCTCTTTTTTCTTTTCCCTTATCCTTCTGCATATCTTCGACCTGCAATGACAAACTAGTTAGTTGACTTAAGATCTGGCTCATACCTAAGCTGGATTCTCCCATAGGGGATGATTCTTGCTTCATGGTGATCTTCAGCACCTCAGACTAGGAAGAAATATTTTTCTGCGTCAGAGGAACTCTGATGTGGAGTAAAAGGGAAGTAATGAACCATTCTTTCTTCTGATCGTCTGGAATCTAGAAATTCAATTGGCCTGTTAAGGTCTTGAATCTCTTATCGAACTTCCAAACAGATTCGGCTACCTTCTGTTTGATCTCTTTCAGCTCTGTAATACATTGTGACTCTGACTTAGGTTTCTTAAACTCTGCAATCAGCTCATTCTTGATCTCATTCAGTGGCTTAGGCTACGCAAGTCCTTGGAAAAGCTTCATGTACCAGCTCAGTGCGTGATCCCTCAAAGTGGTACTGAACTGAGTTCTTTTGACAGCCTCATCGGTGAAATTCTTAATGTTCCACAGAGCTTCACATAGGAACCAATGTTGGTCAGGATCTTCAGATCCATATCCCCTAAATATAGGAAGCCTCATCTCATCGTCCATAGATATTCCTAGGCTTCCTGACTGAGTATGTGGTGGACTACTAGTGACAGTGCTATGAACACTTTGATGACTCTGATTACTCTGATTTCTTAATGTTGTTGAATTAACAGGAGGAATAATAGTACTTACTTCAATAGTCTACGCAGTTCCTAAGGTTTCTGGCTCGTTCCGACGAAGTTCTTCAGCTTCTCCTTCTTCTTCTCTAGTGGGTTATGATTGTTCTTCGTCTATCAAATCTGCCTCTTCTCCACTGTAGAAACCATCATCCCCGTAGTTTTTCTTGAACAGGTTCTCAAGGTGAACCCCTTAGAATACTCTCCCACTGCACATATGTCCAACTTTTGTGTCATTGTCACTGTCCAAATTTTTGAACATTAGCCTTCTCAAATCTAACCAATCTACTGTATCTTCAAGACATACTTTTCATGCAACAACATCTTGATTCTCAGCTTCAGAAAATGTAAAATTTTTCCTATGGGTCCTTTGAAAAAATATCTCTCGGCTTGGCTATATGATTCTACTCTATCGAAAACAAACTCGGTGATATACCCTCCAATGGTGCTATCGAACCAATGATCTACTACTCGTGATACAGTGTTATCGACTCCCTTAACCTTCTTGATCAACACTGATTTCCAAACCATAGGAGGTCTATATGTGATCTCAAACTGGGTATCTTCTAACCTAGCTAACCACTCGTATATCTCCCGATGGATCCCTCCAAAGAATATATCGTGTATGTTGGTGAAGATATATCTTCCTAACAAATTATCTGTACTCATATTAGGGTTCTTGTTCTAGGTTTTAGCAAAGTCCTTCTCTTGATCTTCTATCCACTTCTGAATTTATGTCTTCAATGGAAACCACCTTGACATTCCCTCAAGAAGATTCATGTCCCGAAAATGAAACCATTTATTAGCACAGGGGCAGACCCAGGGTTCGGCTCCAAGAGCACACCAACAAGCCCTAACTACTGACCCTTTCGGAAACACCTATGAAGTAGATGAAGTCTCACCCGAAGTAGCTATGGGGGGTTGCAGGACAGAGATGTCTACAACCAAGGGAAATATCAAGTGGATCTAGAACAATGCAGCATACATATATTACTTATCAGTCTGTATCTACTCTTCACAACTATAGATCTGATCTAATACAGCAATGAAAATTACAATATAACAATGACAGAGATCAAATCATAAATCACACACACGACACAAGATATATGTGGTTCACCCTCTCTCTAGGGCTACGTCCACAAAACTCTGCTTTTGATATATTAAGATAAAGCATACAGTTCTTATCTACGCTCTCAGCTAGAATATCTTCTTTCTTCTTCTCTCTTTCACTCCCCTTCCTATGCACCCCGCTGCAGGGCTTGAACTTCACACCCAGATGAAGGTCTTACAATACCAGAAGGCTCTCAAACTCAGCACCTCTCTCTCACAATAAAACGATCTCTCTTAACACAATACAACCAGATCAACAACAATATCGTACCAACCTGACCCAGGTCCTCTTGACCTTTATTTCTACATTACAATAGCTCACCGACAACCTTAGGCTGAAACCTAGGTGCCAAAACCCTAGGTGTCTAAAATCCTAGGTCAACTTGACCTGCATTTTCCGAGCTTCGCCAACCTGTCTTTCCTTCCTTCTCGCATGGTGCTCCAAAGCATCCAATGGCATATTTTTTCACTTGATGATTTTTCCACGATCCTTCTTCCTTGTTGATCTGTCATCCTCAATCTCCTTGTCCAACAACTTTCTTTTCCTTGCTTTGCTCCGTCTTTTATGCTCTTTTGCTCATTTCGACCCAGTGATAGTCATTGTGTCTTTCGCGAAGTTCGCATTTCACCTTTTCTTCCTTGATCTTCACTTGCTTCCATAACCAAGGGACAACAATAATGTCAGGGATGTGATGTTTTTCAAAGGGTTGTAAATCCATCCAGAAGGGATGAGATTGCTTTACACCCATAGTTTATGTTGCAGGCATTTGATAAATGGGAAATAGACTTTGCTGGAACAATGAACCCACCAACGAGAAGATCAAGATCTAGTTATATAATTATTGCGATAGAGTATTTGACCATATGGGTAGAATAAGCACCAGTTATAGATTGCACCATAGAGACTGTTGCAAGGTTTCTATTTGAGAATGTAGTTACACGATTTGGATGCCCGTCCATTTTACTTAGTGATCAAGGAACACACTTCCTGGATAGGAAGATTGCAGCATTGAATGAGGAGTTTCAAATTCATCATCAAAAGAGTATGCTGTATCACCCTCAGGCCAATGGAACAGTAGAATCTTTTAATAAAATTATGGAGAATGCTATGATAAAGACCTCCAATGTAGGGTGATATTATTGGAACTTAAGGGTTCTTGCATTATTATGGGCATACATGACTACAACTAAAAAGTTGACATGACAAACACCTTTTAGGTTGGTCTATGGAAAGAAGCAGTAATGTTGATGGAGTTTATTGTACCTACCCTGCATGTTGCAGTGATTACTGATCTTTCGGACTCTAGAACAATAAAGGAGATATTGTCATAGTTGTTACAGCTTGAGGAAGATCAATTTGTTGTAGGGTTCTGTTAAGCCCTAATATTGGCTCATTAGCCCTTAATTGGGGCATATTACATTAGTAATGTTATTTTATTTATGTCATCTTTATTCCATTAGTTGTAATTATACCTCCTAGTCTCCTATATATACCAAGGAGACATTTTCATTTGTAATCATCTTGTACTTGAACATTTGTGTGGGGTAAAAGGAGGTTTCCCCCTCGAAGAGGCTTATTATCTGAAATTATCTCTTTTTCAAGGCATTGAGTACTTATTCTGAGGTTTTTCTATGTTATGTTGATATTTGGTTCTTAACATATGGTATCAGAGCTCAAGGTCTTGGGGTTTCACTGCTACATCTGAGACACCTTGTAATTTTCACTATAAATTGTTTTCTACAATGTTTCAAAAGGAACAACTTGGAGGATATTTATTAGATAGATCAAGGAACGTTGGGTTAATATTTCATCTCCTGAGGCCTTATACTTTCAAATATACAGGTTGTGCAAGATAGGGTTATGGAATCATCCTAAAATGAGTCATTGCGGAATTTTTGCTATAAAAAAATTTATGTAACGTTTCAGGCCTTAAAATCCAGAGTGTATTCACACAAATTAGTAAGGTTTCTATGGTAAAATGTTTATCTTATGTGTCATATTAAATTTGTATATAAACCCTATGGAAGATAGGCTATCTGATTATTCCTATTGACTAGTCTCAAGAAGGTGTCCCAGGTAAAACAATCATAACTTCTTCCTAGAGTATCCAAATTGAGTGAGACTGATTTCATTGGATAGTGGATAGTCTGTAGTATTTCTGATACGAATTGCATAATTTTATATCAATTATTTTGTGTGGGGCACGCTATACAAGTGAGATCTCCTGGAAAGGCAAAAAATCAGCAAGTTGTGGGGAAGTTACCGTAAATTCCACTTGGCACATCCAATTTTGATCAGACATGTGGAATTGCAGAGAAGAAATATCATAGAACTACATAAAATAAAGTTTCATACCCAAAAGGGCTAAAACTTGGGAGATACAACAGAACAAAGATTGTCTAGTAGAACCACCTCAAAATCAAGGTTCAAAAGTGACACTTGGCCAACATGCCACCCAAAAAGGGAACTTCTACACAAAATAAGCCTCCAGACAATCCTAATTGGATTCTTGATGAAGGTGAAGAAATGAAAGGGAAAAGGATAAGAGAATATTGAAGGAGAAGGATGGGGTTGAGTAGTAGGTAGAGCGAATACAACAGGACATCCAAAAACTCTATAAGATATTCCAGAAATACCAATGGTGGTAGAAGCTACACTTGAAGAAAACATCTCTGACATCGGGGAAGTCATTAAAGGCTTTCACACAAAGATCAAAGACTTGGAATCATGCACCACACCAAGGACACCACCAAAGGAAAAGGTAGAAAGGGAAAGAACCACTATGACCATAGTAGAAAGCATTAAGAGACTGGAGGAGGAATGTGAGAAGCTATGTGAGGAAAGACCACAGATTTGGAAAACCCTGATGGAGGATCCATAGATGAAGGTTGTGGAATCTAGATTAAGGGATGCATAGGAAAAGACATAGAAGGCTTCGGAGAACATAAGTATGTTTCCACCAGTTGAGTGTGTGATGACCATTCTCAATAGGGTTTTGATCCCTAAATTCTATGTATAAATATGTAATAGGTTGGGAAGAATGGAGTTCACTAACACAGAGAGAGAATAGGTTGTTGATGCTGAGAAAATAGGAGGCTAAAAGATAAAAGTTGTTGCTATTGAGAGAATAGACAGAGAATGAAAGAGAGTCTATGTCTGAAGGTTTAGGGAGCTTGTTTCATAGACAGGATTGCACTATGGGGCAACTAGGAAGGATGGGAAAGGCTATCATGATATATTTTTTGTAAGCGTAGTGCGAAAGCCTAAGATGATTGCAAAAAGAATAATAAAGAAGCCAGTGGTTGTGTACGTGGCCCAAGATTTGGGTGAAGCATGTTAAATTATGTGTTTGAATGTATTTTTATGCGATTTTTTATGAATTTTCTATCTATGCATAACTAGATCTAGATCTATTTATTAGATGATTGATGTGCAAAAAGTATGAATGTTACAATGAATATTTTATGTTGCAATCTGTCTCAGAATGATGTTGCATAATTAAATTTTATTAATTAATCAAGGGAAAAGGGACAAACAATACAACACACAAGGTAAATAAGTAGGAATGAACATGTTAATGGCCTCACATCCCCTCATCTCTGCAGAAATTTGGTTCATGCAACCCCAATAAATTCCCTAGGTGAGACTTCACTTTCATGCAAATGATGCCGAAAGGGCTCGTTTCTATAGGGTTTGTTGGTAGAATAAACTGAACCTAGGGTCTTACAACCGCAAGACAACATCTATTCAAATAATTCCCTTCAGTTCCATAGAAGTATAGTCTGTTTCAAATTATTAAATCCCTATCTTATTTGGTTTTAAAGAAGAAGGTATAAAACCCTCTGCCACAAAAGTAATGGGAAAGCCTACCTTTAATCAATCCAACCTAATTCTTCTATATCTAGAGTGCCATAGCTCTAGGAGAAGGCCAAACTTCGATGAATTTCCAAACCAAATCCTTATCCACAATATCAAGGGCCATTTGTTGATTGTTGGAGGGGGGAGCATGAACCTTTGGAATCACATCTAACCATTTTACAAAATGAGAAGGATCACTCTTGATAGATTTTCTCAAAGATGAGTTAATTGCCTAGAATACATTGATCTCTGGAATGGGAGGAGGGGGAGGAGGGCATAGAGGGGAGGAGATGAATCTATGGTCATGAAAAATAAATAAGACACTATTGTTTCATTCAATGGATCTCTTATTAGTATTCAATCAATTTCACCCCTTAGATCTCAAATTTATTATCACGAGCTTATTACTCAAATCTATGAAAATAATTGAAATATGAAAATGAAAGAACAAGGAAAAGAACAAACCATACACACCAATGAAAACAATATGTATCTTGGGAAACCTAAAAAGGGAGAAAACCCAACTAGAAGGTGAGGCCTATGCTCTTCTTTATTTTCTTTAGATATGAAAATGCAAATACAAAGAAAGGGGCACTTACTATGGAGTTTTCGTTGACACCATGGGCTAAATGGTTGTTACTGAATCTTCTTTCTCCTTGGTATGCTCTCAAATACCACTCTTATATGTTATCTTCAACTATGCAACAAGCACAATGCTAAGATAATGGAATCCCCTCTCCTCCTAGTGACCGATTATTTAACATCATTTGATAGTCATCTAGGGTTAGGGTTTTTGCATGTATCGAAGCTCAATTAGTGTTAGGGTTTTGGACCTTCTTGAATCTTCTTGAAATTCCACATGTGATTATACCACACATGAGTAATGGGGACTTATGTGGAATCTAATTGGTACCATGGTGGTTAACAAGGTAGGTCAACTTGCAGGAGGCATAACTTCAACATATGAACTCTAATTGAGATTACCTCTACACCGTTGGAAAGGTCTCAACATATAGAACAATATTAAGGGGATAGAATCTATGCTTGCAACGTTTTGACCACAGAATATGCCATTTTATGCCTCAAAATGTCTCTAGAAGGTTCCAAACCCCAAATCTCCAATCTAGGACATGCCATTAAAATGGTCCCTACAAGCTAATTCATCTAATTTTTCCACCTAGAAAGTACCAAGATAGATTAAAAATTATATAATGATCCATTCCATATCATTCTAGCTAGTCAATTGAATGAAAGCTTACTAGTTGACCTCCATGTTGGATCATGTTGTGATTGATGATGTTAGGGTCCTCGACCTAATAGAAGCTTCTTCTTCTAGAAGGATCTTCCTCTAGATGCTTCTCTTGATAGACATATTTAGTATAAATAAGGGTCGAGGGTATGAAAACCCTAGCTTGGAGATTATTGTAATAGAGCATTGCTCGAATGGAGGTTTCCCCCTCGAAGAGGCCTGTGAACATTGCTTTCTGAATCAAAGTGTTATTTCTATTGTTGTTCTTATATCATTTATGTGTTATTGTGGAGATTATGCTAGTTATATTACTGTTATTCTTCCATTTCTAGCATTTTATTTCTGTTCTGCATACCTTTTATATCGGTATCTTGCAAGTGGTATCAGAGCACTTTCCTTGGCAGAAATTGTGGGAATTTTTTTTCAAGGTAGAGATGTATTCTGACGTATTTAAGCCATAGAGATATGTTGTTACACGCATAAACCCGCGGTTGAGGGATTCATACACGCAGGAAATACAAGTGGTTCTATTGGCCACCCTTGTAACCCATGTTGGTACCCCTTCGAGTGGTAGTGCATCAGATAGCACCTATGTATGGATCGGCCTAGATTTCATGAAGCCCTCTTTAGATAAGCCTATCAGCTATCGGGTTGCTATAGTGTCACCGAGAACAACACTCGAGAAGATACTCTCTAGTACCTGGGTAGTCGGGTAGTACGGCTAAGGGTACGGTCTATCCTCCTTAGTTAGTGCCCTAAGATATTGGGCCGAGTACTACTGTTGGACACCACACATATATCAAAGAGGTATAGCATAGGGAAAACCCTTGTCTGTAGAACCCTTGAATACCTAACCCTTGGGGGAAAGAAACATAAATGAATTAAAACAGACAAGATCTATTGTCGCGCAACTGTGTTCGGGTTGCCAAGTAAATACACATTTCTTTCTGGTTAAGGATTTGGGGATTTCATCACTGTAGTATTCTTCAGACCAGAGTATAACTCCGCGGGTGTAAAAAAAAAAAAAATGTGTAGAAATTTTTTCACCATTATTTGAGACCTATTCCATTGGATTCATCTCTTCACCCTTATCACATTCATCCATATCATTTTTTGGAAAAAAAATTGACCCCTCCGACCCCTTTTCAGTTCACCCATCCTCATGGCTCATACCCGTAGCCAAGATCTGGAATCTCACTTCAACACCTTGCAATATGGTTTCCTCAAGACCCAAAAAGAAGTGAAACAACTCAGTGCTACTATTGCCTCCATTGATTCATCCATCAATACAACCATAAATACAACCATGCAGTCCTCAATGGAGGAAGTCAAACAAGAACTGACCACCTAGCTTGAATTTGTCTTTGCATCACTCTGCACCAAACTGAAGATCCCTACAGATGACCCTTTCTTTGAATAACCTCAAAAGACTGAAGTTGAACATTCCTCCCATTCATATACCTTTCAGCCCCATCACTTTCAACGTGACCTACGCCTTCTGCAGGTGGATGTGACCAAATTTGATGGCTCGGACCCCACTGGTTGGGTAACCCAAATGGAACATTATTTCTGTTTATACAGCATTACAGATGACTTGGCCAAACTCAGGTATGGTGTTCTCCATCTAGATCAAGAACGTTGGCAATGGTGGCAATGGAGAAAAACTTCCCATCAAGGGTATATTGCTTGGACCCAATTTGTGACTGAGCTTTATGAAGACTTTGACATGGACACCAACCATTTGGGCCATTTGACAAAGTTGAAACAATCAGGAAAAGTAGAAGACTTCATAGTTGCCTTTGAGCACTTGGCTTTTCGAACAGAGGGCATGACTGATGCTTTCTTTCGAGAGTGTTTTATCAGTGGCCTCAAGGAGGAGATTCGGGCCCATGTCCTCATGGCTTGACCCTCGATTTGGCTAGAGGCTACTAAAAGAGATAAATAAGCACAATAGGTTGTATCCTCTTAAAATCGAAAACCCTCCTTTATCCCTCGCCCTAAACCCATAACTCCCACTACTCCCTCCGCCCCGTTAAAGATCCAAAAATTGACCAGGGTTGAAATGGTTGAACGCCAACTCAAAGGCCTTTGTTATAATTATGATGACAAATATTTCCTGGGCCACAAGTGTAAGGAACAAAAGATTTGTATGGCCATCTCTGAGGATATTTGGGAAGAGGATGTTGAAACTCCCCTTGTGTATGAGTCACCTAAAATCACTGACATAACCCCTCCCTCAGAACCTCCTGAAGTAGAACCCGTCATTTCCCTCAATGCTATCACTGGCTTCTCCACTCCCCAAACCCTCAAGTTAATCGGTTACATCAAGCATCAGAAGGTCATCATTCTGGTTGATAGTGGAAGCACCCATAATTTTATTCATCACCACATTGCCCAAGAAACTCATTTCTACATCCATGTTGTCAACAATTTCCAAATCATGATTGCTAATGGTGGTTCCATGAAATGTGGAGGGCACTGTGAAAATTTGTGTCTCCAAATCGGTGACTACCACCTAAAATCCCATATGTTTGCTATTGACATCAGTGGTTGTGACATTGTGTTGGGTGCAGACTGGCTAAGAAATTTGGGTCCCATTCTCATGGATTTTAAGGCATTAACCATGCAATTTGACCAGGAAGGCCACCAATATAAATTCCAAGGCATCACTGTTGGTTCACCTGAGGTCATTAGTTCCCATCGCATGGAAAAGCTGCTCAAAAAAGGTCATTCTAGTGTCATTGCCCAACTTCATGCCATACAAGCAACAGAGACACCCCCGGTGCCGCAAGACCTCCAAGACCTCCTTTCTAAACATCAAATGGTATTTTCCACTCCCTAAGGACTCCCTCCTTCCCACGGTGTTCATGATCATTCCATTCCCCTTGTACCCGGAAGCCTTCCTCCCAATATTCGTCCATATCACCACCCATTTTCACAAAAACATGAAATTGAGAAAGTGGTCCAGGAACTCCTTAATGCAGGCGTTATCCGCCCTAGTACGATCCCTTACTCTTCTCCTGTAATCATGGTCCTGAAGAAAGAAATTTCTTGGAGAATGTGTCCTGACTTCCGTGCCCTCAACAAACTGACCATTAAAGACAAATTTCGCATTCCTATCATTGATGACCTTTTGGATGAATTGAGTGGTGCCCAATTCTTTAGTAAACTTGATCTTCGCTCAGGCTATCACCAGATACATATGAAAGAGGTAGACATTCCCAAGATGGCCTTTCAAACTCATGAGGGCCACTATGAGTTTTTGGTCATGCCCTTTGGCTTGTGTAATGCCCCCTCCACCTTCCAAAGCCTCATGAATCATGTCTTCCGTCCCTTTCTCCATAATTTTGTCTTAGTTTTCTTTGATGATATCCACATCTATAGAAAAACTTGGACATACCATCTTACTCATGTGGATCAAGTTCTCCATCTACTCTCAGCACCAACTTTTCCTGAAATAGTCTAAATGTGCTTTTGGTGCCTCAGAAGTAGAATACTTGGGTCATCTGGTTGGCAAGGATGGCGTCAGGGTGGATCCAAAAATGATTGAATCTATGAAAGACTGGTCGCACCCAAAGACTCTCAAAAGCTTAGGTGGATTTCTAGGCTTAACAGGGTATTATCGAAAGTTTGTTAAGAACTATGGAAAGATTGCAGCACCTCTCACTACTCTCCTCAAAAAGAATTCTTTCACTTGGAATCCAGTCGCTGCTCAAGCTTTTCAAACCTTGAACATGGCCATGTGCACCACTCTGGTTTTGGCTCGTCCTGATTTTACAAAGACCTTTGTGTTGGAATGTGATGCCTTAGGAAAAGGAGTCGGTGTTTTCCTTATGCAAGAGGGTTGACCTTTGGCCTTCACCAACAAGCAATTGTCTGAAAGGAATCTGGGCAAACCCATTTATGAAAAGGAAATGTTGGTTATTCTACATGTCATTGATCTGTGGTGCCCTTACCTCTTGGGGCAACGCTTCCAAATTATGACCGACCATCAAAGCCTCAAGTACTTTCTGGAACAACACATTTCCTCCGCGGAGCAACAAAAATGGGTGACTAAGCTCTTTGGATATGATTATGACATCATTTACAAGAAGGGAAAAGACAATGTAGTGGTGGATTCACTGTCCCAAAAATATGAAGAAAGATCCATTTTTTTCTCTTTCCTTCATTGTACCTGATTAGCTCAAATCTATGCACTAGGAATGGCTAGAAGATCCCAAAAGTTTGCATCTGATCTAGCAATTGCATACCAATGCTCTGTCTCCCCCAGGGTACTCTTGGCTCTAGGATGAGCTTTGATACAAAGGCCGTTTGTATTTAAGTAAACAATCAAAGATTAAATCCATGGTACTTTCAGAGCTTCATGCTACACCCACAGCGGGGCACTCAGGGTTCACCAAAACCTATGACAAGGTCAAACGTTCTTTTTTCTGGGATGGTATGAAACAGGACATCCATAATTTTGTCATTGAATGTGAGGTGTGTCAATGCAACAAGGGAGAAACAGTCAAATCTCCGGGCACACTACAACCACTTCCAATTCTACCTGCTATTTGGAAGGATATCTCTATGGACTTTATTATTGGCTTACCCAAATCGGGGAATAAATCAGTCATAATGGTAGTTGTGGATCACCTTTCCAAGTATGCTCATTTCTGTGCTCTTCAACACCCATTTACTGCATCCACGGTGGCTCAAATTTTCATGGACCAGGTCTTCAAGCTTCATGGCATGCCGCACTCTATTGTTTCTGATCGTGACCCAACATTCACAAGCAATTTTTGGCAAGAATTGTTTAAGCTACAGGGCACCCAATTGCATCTCAGCACAACTTATCATCCCCAGACTGATGGTCAAACAAAAGTTGTCAACAAGTGTTTGGAAACATATCTGAGGTGTTTTTCCTCTGAAAGGAAACATCAGTGGGCTCAATGGTTACCCCTATCTGAATGGTGGTACAACACTTCCTACCATACAACTACACACATGACTCCTTTTGAAGCGGTATATGGATAGAAGCCACCTTCAATTCTCTCATACTTATCGGGTACCTCGAAGGTCTAGGCGGTTGACCAAACACTTATGGTTCGAGAGGATATTCTTCATACCCTTAAAGAGAACTTGATCATGGCATAGAATCGCATGAAGCAACAAGCAAATCAAGTTCACTCTGAACGTCAATTTGCAGAAGGGGATAAGGTGTTTCTGTGACTGCAACCATACAAGCAAACTTCCCTCAAGGTCGGGCATTGTCAGAAGATAGCACCCAAATTTTATGGTCCTTATACAGTTCTCAAGTGTGTGGGACAAGTCACCTATCAGTTAGCTCTTCCCAGTCAATCGAAGCTACATCCTGTTTTTCATGTTTCATGCTTAAAGAAGGTGATTGGAACTAGGTGCCAAATTCAAACCAACCTTCCAGAGTTAGTTGAAGAAGGATCCACTTGGCTACAGCCAGAAGCATTTTTGGACCAGCGTGAGCATCGCCTGCATCAAAGAACCATCAAGGAAGTGCTAGTCCAATGGAAAGACATGACTCCAGCAGATGCCACTTGGGAACCAGCTACCATTCTGCAGTAGTTTCCACATCTCAAGCCTTGAGGACAAGGTTGTTTTTAAGGGGGCGGACATGTTAGGGTCCTAACCCGCACATAGGTAGATCAATATATTCGGATGTAATAAAGGTCAATATTAATAAGGCCTTTCAATAAAATAGAATAAGGCAAATGTAAGAAGACCTAATAGAAGCTTCCACTTCTAGAAGGATATTCCTCTAGATGCTTCTCTTGATATACATATTTAGTATAAATAAGGGTCGAGGGTATGAAAACCCTAGCTTGGAGATTATTGTAATAGAGCACTACTCGAATGGAGGTTGCTCCCTTGAAGAGGCCTGTGAACATTTCTTTCTGAATCAAAGTGATATTTATGTTGTTGTTATTATATCATTTATGTGTTATTGTGGAGATTATGCTGGTTATATTACTATTATTCTGCCATTTCTAGCATTTTATTTCTGTTCTGCATACTTTTTATATCTGGTATCTTCCAGATGCCAATGGTTTGATTGGTTGATGGTTTGATTGATTGATGTCATTGATTAATTTCAAGTTATTGATTGATTATTTATGTAATGTATATGTATTTTCCTTGATAAGAATGATAGATGTCAAGTGGAAACTAATCGATGAAGATGGATCAATGAGTTGTCATTGATATGATGAAGATGGATCAATGAGTTGTCATTGATACATGATGCATAGTTGATGTATATGATGTAGTGGTGGATTGATGCATAGATGAATCATTATATTCTTATCATGATTAATAAGG
>ML816879.1:53794-65655 GCA_009831015.1 Picea engelmannii
TTTCTATTTATGGAAAGTGGTTGACCCTAAAATAAGGAAAATAGGTTAAGTGACCTAGAAATGGGTTAAGTGACCTAAAAATGGGTTAATTAACCTAGAGGATGAAAGTATAAATAAGATAGCTATGGTCTCTTGCAAATAATACTTTGTTTGGATCAATGGAGAGCTTCTTGTGAGAATATCTTTTGGAGTATTGATGAAGATATTTCTATGAGAGCTTCTTGTGAGAGCATAGTTGGTGTGGATCTCTTGAGCATGATTGAAGATATATTCTGAGGAAGAAAGCGAGAGGAGGATCTCATGGATGCATCAAAGTTTCGGTAATGTCGGAGATCTTGATGGAAAAAGTCTCGGAGCTTTAGAAACCCTAGTTTATGAGGTATACACGGGTTGTAATGGGCCAGGACGCGTGCATACGTAGGTTGTATGAGGACAAGGCGTGTACAGTGGATAAATTCATGAAGACTTGTGTTTGAGCTGGTGCCAAGCTCTTGGATGATGAGGCAGATTCCAGATCTACATTCTATGGCCTCAGATCTATCACTGAGACATTGGTATGGTTGCATTATTGTCTTGATGGATACTATTCTCTGATGTGTTGTGAATGCTTAGGGAATTCTTGGTATGGCTTCTATTATGTGGTTCAATTTGGTTTATTTGGTTGATGGAGTGAGTAGTACTCTTTTGATTCAGTGATTGCTATGGTATACTAGTTGTTATACGTGATTGAGATAGCATTCATATTGATTTGTTGTGGAGCATGAGAAAGATATTGGAGAACTTGGATGTGTTGTGGTCAAATTGGATAGTCAGAGAGAGAAGAGAATGATGTATTGATTGTAGAGAATCTGAGTTGATCTTGAAGGACAAACCCTAACAGCTCAAAAGGTATACACAAGTTGTTGTATACAGTGGACGTGTCCATACGTGGGTTGTAGTGAGCCAGAGCGCGTACACATGTGGGTTTCATTACTGACATGTCGCGTACTTGTTTGCAGATTGATATATGTGGAGGATTTTTGCCTCATCTCATTTGATGTTGAGAATGTAAGTTGAGTCTTGCATATAGAGTTGGTGCTCTTGTAGAGTTGTACTCTATTAAGTTGTTGTTGATAAACCCCTGGATTGTTGTCCATAATAAAAAGAAAATTATACATACATCTTGTGTTCTTTGTGTTCCTTGTGGTGATGAGTTGTTGATAATATGTTGCTGATATATGTTGTTGATATATGTTCACATCTAACTGGTTGTAAATGACAGCAATGGGAAATGAGTAAATGTTGAATGTTAACTAAGGAGTTTTGTGTAACAGGGAAGTTTTGGTAAAAAGAGTAAAAAGAGCTCCACACTCATTCACCCCCCCCCTCTAAGTGTGGTAGGTGTTTCCAAAACTCCATACCATATCCTAGGGGTGCTCTTTTTCCTTTGGAACCCACATGCTACAAACATTGTATGAAGGTGTCTACAAATAGCAATTTAGTGAAAAGGTTTATCCTATTCATGATCAGATTGTGCATCTATTAAATGAGATATGGAATCCTCACTCCCAAACAAAACTTGATCATGATTTTAGCACAATCAATACCAAACTCTCCACCATTTCACCATGAATTTTTTTATCATTAGTACAATCATTGAAAATTAGGGAGCATATGGTACCTCCCATGGCCACCCTCTCTCTCTCTTCTTATATTACTTGTGAAAAATGTCACATGCCTTCTCATGAAAAAAATTCTAATCTATTAAATCACTAATATTCCTATTATTCACCAAACCATGTGTCTCTTCCATGCATACTTATAATTTCTAATTAACTTAAATGCATATTGTTCACCCAACTCCCAGCTACCTTTCCTACTTTTACTCATTTGTGTTCCCTCTTACTTTTTTAAACTCTTGTGATGTGTGTACATGATAATTCACTTTTAAATAAATAAAACCTCTAAAATAGAAGATGAATAATTTATATAACACTTGTATCTAGTATTTAGTTTCCATTTTTAACTTTCTTAGTAAAATCAACCAAATGTGCCCATAAATACCCCTTCTAATTAAATGTGTGCAATTGTCTCTATATGAATAATACTTTTCATAGTACACTTATATTAATTTAAAAAACCATTCTAAATGCGATGCACATATATGATACTTTGTCTCAAAATAGTGAATCTAAATCAACACCAGTATCAAGGATGATCCCATGAACACTCCAACCCTTCTCAACCATATCGATATCTATACCAATATAACCAATACCATGAGTGAGGCCACAATCACTCCAACCCTTCTAGGTACACACATATTTTCATGGTGGGGGGAACTAATGTAACACATGTGAGACCTTAGTTAACTCCATCTCATTTACTTGTAGTGAGAGACTCATGGCCATTGGGGAATAAGGATTACCTATCCTTAGTGCACACACCTCGGTTATACCTCATGAACAATCAAATATTTGACCTTCCCTCATGACAATGGGTAACCTCCTAGGTGGGCATAGTCTCCAACCCATTACATGGATGGAGTTGCTAGTAGATGGATTCCACTCCATGTCTCCTAATAGTATGCATGTCACACCCCCTTCATACAACCCTCACCCATGTGTAAGCTTAATTAACAACATTCATCCTTGTCTTTGCACACAAATATAGAGACACCTATCAAATAACACTGCAGAAACAATTTATAAATCATATTAACATTTTGTACAACATTATATTCAAATGAAGGCATAGTCTCCTTACCCCATCTTGGGTCTATTTAACTTGACTCACTCAAAATTCCATATACATGTGGTTTTTTCTATCACACTCGTCAAATCATTAGTAGCTTTGTAAAAATACATCAATTCAACAATTTTACAAATCATATACATCTATCATCAAATCAAATCACAAGTCCATGCACCCAACCATAGTATTCAACAGTATCAACTAATTTTCACCATGTTCATGATTGATAAATAATCATCGCATCAAACTTTAATAAAATATCATATAAGTCAAAAGAGTTCAAACACAATTAGAGTCATAGTGTGTCCATCAACAAAACTTAGATCATCCACACATTATGAATGCCCTCAAATAATAAAATTGTCAAATAATAATAATAAGTCTAGTGGAAGAGGGGCATTAAACTTGCAACTAGCAATTGACACCATCTTCCATTTGAATATTATGAAGAAGAGGGGAAAATCGACTTGGGGTTCACTATCCTCCATAGTATGGTTAATGGTTCAATATAAGATCCCCAAGTGACTAACTCAATTTGTTGTCATCATTGTTATTGAGTATTTGGCTAGTTATGTGTTAGAAGTTGCATGGTTCAAATTCCCTCCATAAATATAAACATGAACATAAAAAAGCATCTCTTGAATTTCCTTGAAAAAAAAGTAAAACAACTTATTTCTAAACATCAAAATCTCTTACAAAGAAAATTCGCTACACAAAAAATTTGCTACACAAATTGGAAAGATTTGAAACTATAATAAGTAAATTTAACCATTTATCTTTCAAATAGTCGTTTGAAAGTTTTAATAATAATATTGGAAAAATACTAAAAATGATCTTACACTCTAGGATTTCTTTACCTTGCGATTATTATTATAATAATGGAAAGTTTATCTATAAGAAAACATATTCACATGAATACTCTCCTCTTATTTTTCGAAGCGGTCTAAGAAGCCTATATTGGTTTGTGAAAGGAAAATAAAATAGGAAGGTTACAGGCGTCGGGATATAAAGTAGAACGGATAGATATAATTATTATTTTTTTTCTGACGGAAGGCCTTGGAAGAGATCCAAAGGAATGGCGGCCATTGGGGTTTTGGAAAGGATGCCATCCCTTCTGGTTTAGGGTTCCAAGGGTAGTTATGGAGCCTTAGTTAGGATCTGTGTGAGTTATTGCAGTTAAGTGGTTTTAGGGAGAGGTATTGATGGTAGTTAAGGGTTTATCATATGCTATAGGGTTAGGTTAGTGATGGTTGTAAATTCCTCGGTACTAGTAGAGGAGTTGTAGGATGATCTTTGGTGTAGCTAGGGGGGCTTATTAAAGTCAAACGAGGACTATCAGGAGGAGTTAAATAGGATTAGAAGTAATTGGGTACTAGATGACATAAGGGAGACAAATATCGAGGCAAGCCTGGAGACCCGACCCCTGAAAAGGATAGATGGCGAGGTATACAGTGAATCAAGGACAACAACATTATTGAGGTCATTAATGACCTTTTTTCCTGGGAATCGAACAAGGGTGGGAAGTGGCAAACCTCATCGAATTTTCCGTCCAAGTCTAGTTGTGGGAGGTATTTAGAGAAAAGGTTGTCTGGTAAGGATACATTGGAGGGAGTTGGTGGGAGGGGTAGCACATGGGCTTCCCAGGGGGTACAAATAGCAATTATACATGTGTGAAGTTATGTGGTGAAGGCGGACTCAGGTTTTGGAAAAGGATTGTCTGTGTTGGATGTAGAGTTAAGGGCCGGGAAGGGAAAGACTGAGGTGGTGTCTGTAAGTGTTAGCAATAGAAGGCCAGAGTTTCTTCAGAGAATGGGCATAAAACCTTGGAGAGAGAAAAGAGAAAAATTAAAGTTAACCCTAGGAAGGGACATAGGGATGAATGAAGCTGGCCTTTACTCTCTTCAGGGTCTTATTGGTAGGTTTGGCTACAGAGCCATGGTTGCGAGGGATATACATAGTTGGGTCTCAGATTTTTGGGGTCTTGTGCTGGGATATCTCCCAGAGGCATACATTATGTCCAAAGGATGGTTATATTTCCTGTTTCAGACCTCAGAGGATGCGAAACAAATTCTTAATAAGATTTGGATTGTGAAAAATGGGAGCATCATGCTTAAACGTTGGCATGTTGCATTCAACCTGGAGAAAGAGGTGATCAGGTATAGACATTTGTGGGTCCTTATGCCTAGTTGTCCGCTCATTGTTTGGAATCGGGAGGCTTTTAGGGAGATCTGAAACGCGATTGGTAAATTCTTATATGTTGATCCTGGGTTACTTTCGGGACCAGACAAGCGGATGAGGAAACTTCTTGTGTAAATTGACATGTTTGAAGGTTTGTCGGTCGAGATTCAGATTCAGTGGAATGGAGTGGATTTCACACAAAAATTGGACTACATGGGAGTGCCTTTAAGATGTATTGTTTGCAAAGAGATGGGACACTTTCCCTGGTTTTAATAAGAATTTGGTTCTAGAGATGAAAGATGTGCTAGACGGATCGGATTTAAAGTTGCAGCCTCATGTTATGAACCTGGCAACTAAAGATTGGTTTGGATGCATGCAACTGTCACCCTTGGAAAGCGTTCTTGAGTCAGGTAAGTCAAATATTCATTGCTTAAAAAACTCTTTTCCACTTTCTGTTAGTATTGTGGAGGGTAAGAAGGTATTTGATCAAGTGACTCACAAGTCTGGGTAATCTCCTGAAGGGAGGATAGGTTCGGGGAGTCTCACTTCCTGTGAAGATACTAGTGAGGGGATCGAGAAGCATCCTGGTGTAGTTTCGGTGGGAGTCGAAAGGGTTTGGGGAGGGGAAGATATAGGTTATTTTGTGTAAGGGGGTTTGGTGTCTCAATGGAGGGGGAAAGTGAATCGGTCTTCTGAACTGGTTCATATGGGAGCAAAAAACAATACTGGAAGTAATCTGTTATAAGATGGAGAGAGGATCCTATTTGTGGAAAAGTTATCATCGATAGCTAAGTATCTTGGGGTTAGTCTGGGAACAGGGAGCCCTGAGTTGGTTTTTAGTGAGGATAGTAGTAAGGTACTACCGAATGGTATTGAGTCTTGGAAGGAAGGATCCACAAGTATAGGAGGTAACGATGAGTGTTACACTTCACCGAAGGTAACTTCTGCTACAGTTAGTTTAGAAGATCAGAAGGGGAGGTCTGAGAATTATGGCATATCCACATAGGATAGTGATCCTTTTGGGGCAGGTAATGATTCTATCAGTAATCTGAATTTAGTTCAGACAAGTCCGAGAGTGTTGGATGAGGTTGAGGATTCTATAATTAACTTTATCCCGTCCTATAGAGACATTCTCAACAAATATCCCTTGCCAATTTTTTCTGGGGGAGATTTGATTAATAAGTCTATGGATAAGATGGGAAAGGAGGAAGCATTTAGGAACTTTCATATTCATGTTGAGGTGGGTGAGGTATCTTTGTTGAAAGGGGTTGTTTGTGGAGGGTTGGAGAAGCATTTCTCACCTTTGAAGACTAGAAGTGCGAGGAAATTAGGTAATGAGAAGGCAAAATATGTTACTTGTGGTATTACTCTGATTGTTGGTCCAAGGGCACTTAGAGCACAAAAAGGCCTAGCTAGAGTTAAAAAATGATTGTGGCCACACTAAACATTAGGGGAGTGGGGGGCATGACAAAGTACCTAGCCCTAACCAGAAGCAGGAGTTTCAGTTCCACGTACATATGCTCCTATATAAAGAACGGATAGGGTAACTAGCTATGTTATTTTCTTTGTTACTTCCTATGTTACTTCCCCATGAACTCATAAGACCTATTTATAGAACTAACAAAACCTAATGTCCTGTTATTATAGGAAACTATGTTTAATGTAACAAAAGCAAGGGAAATTTTTGTTAAGATTCTTCCAAACTAGTATTTTTGTGGGGTGGAGTCTAATGGAATTTCAAGTGGTTTGTTAACTGTGTGGAATCCAAAAAAAATTGATTTCTATGCATACTTGAATCCTGCAGGGATTATACTGGAAGGAACTGTCAAAGAATTGGATAAAAAATGAAGTTGATTAAATTTTATGGACCTTACTTAGACAGGGAGGTCTTTTGGGAGGCCATTAAAAGGGATGGGATACTAAAGGAACACTCTTTGATTTTGGGTGGGGACCTAAGTTTCACTACTTCAAGTAGATAAATTTGGGGCGCCCATGCTAGATCATATTCCTTACAACCCTTTTCTAGACAGTTGGTACAAGAAGAGGGTTTGGTGGGTGTAAAGCCTATTAAACTTCTTCCCACTTGGAGGAATGGAAGAGGTGGACAGGATTATATAGCTAAGAGACTGGATAGATTCCTGATTTTAGAGGATATTGCATTGTCAAGGCTCAGGTATAGAACTTGGGTATGTAATCTAAAGATCTCAGATCACTTTCCTATGATTCTACACTTGGAACAAGAGAATGAAAAAGTTTGTTATCCATTCAAATTCAACTCTATCTGGTTGGATGAACCAGAGCTAGAAAATTTGTTAGAACCAACTGGGCTAGAATTTTGGGAACAGAGGTACTAAACCCAATGGACTCACTGGTTAAAAAGTTAAAATTATTAAAGTCTCGGGTGATAAAATGGGAAAGGAAGAAAAAATCTGAAGCAAGGGAAGAATTGATCAAGCATGAATTGGACTCAAATAATTATTATACAAACTACCTAGGGGGATTTGTGAAGGAGGAAGATAAAGATACAGTTTTAGAAAAGGAGAAGAGAAACTAGTTCTTCTAAGACACGAGGAGGAAACTTGGAGGCATAAGAGTAGGATAAATTGGTTGGCATCTGGTGATAGGAATACAATTTCTTTCCATACATTTGCAAATTCCGGAAAACAGATAAATACTATCTGGGAGATTAGCAAGGAAGATGGTTCTGTGATTTCTAGTAATCAAGATTTACAAGTGGAAGTTGTAGGATATTTCCAGACTATATATAAGGTGCAACCTAATCTTTGCATTTTTGATAAATAAGCATTTTTAAAGAATTACCCAAGGATTAAATCTTAAAAGGATTTAAAGGTTCTAAAAGTCCTGGCCTAGATGGCTGCACAGTGGAATTTTTTCTAGCTTTTTTTGACATCTTGGGAAATGATATTTTGGAGATGGTGGAAGAGTACAGGAGGAAAGGTTGGGTATATGGGGCATTAAATGTTAGTTTTCTTTCCCTTATACCAAAAAGTGATAGCCCGGGATCATTTGGAGGCTATAGACCTATAGCATTGTGCAACTTAGTGTACAAGATTATTACTAAAATTCTTTCTACCAGAATTAAATCTTTCTTGTCCTTTGGTATTTCAAAGGAACAATTTGGGTTCCTTGAAGGAAGACAAATTACTGATGCCATTGGTGTTGTACATGAAGCCCTACATAACATCAAGGTGAAAAATATCAAAGCTATGGTACTAAAATTAGATCTGATAAAAGATTATGATAGAGTGGATTGGGGGTTCTTAAGGCTAGTATTGCTACAGGTGGGATTGAACTTAGAAGAAGCAGACTAGATTATGGGATGTGTGACCTCAGCAAACTATTTTGTGTTGATAAATGGTAAGCCTACTAAATTGTTCAAAATTTCAAGGGGACTAAGGTAGGGGTGTCGTTTTTCACCATTACTTTTTCTTCTTATTGTAGAAGGACTAAGCAGAGCTATAAAGGAGCAGGTGGTGGAAAAGAAGGTAGAAGGTATTCCAGTGGCAAGAGGGATAAACATTACTCATTTGATGTTTGTTGATGATATCATACTTTTTGGGAATGGAAACATTGTGGAATGGAGAGTGTATAAGAAAATATTGGAACTTTCTTGCAAAGCAACAGGTATGGCTTTCATCCCACAGAAGTCATCTTTCTTAGAAGTTGGATGGGTAGCATAGGAACTAGCATTGTTGATGGATTTTATGCCTTTTGATGTTAAACTTGTTGAGGAGGGATTTAAGTATCTTGGTTGTTACATCAAACCAAATTGTTATAATAAGACAGACTAGATTTGGTTGGAGAAAATTTTTGAAATAAGAATTGCAAATTGGAGTCATAGGTTGCTCAGTTTAGGGGGTAGGGTCACTCTTGTCTAAGTTGTACTAGAAAGCATACCTGTGTATTGGTTATCATTATCCAATATTCCTAAAAGTATCTTAAATAATATCAGAAGGAGGATGTTCAGTTTTTTGTGGACTGGGAAAAAGATAAAAGAAGGGATACATCTGATTGGCTGGAAAAAGATAGCCAAACCAAAGAAGGTGGGTGGTTGGGGTATCAAAAACATATTTTTCCTTTAGGAAAGCCTTAGAAGCTAAAATTCTATGGAGGTGTCTTATGGTACCTGGTATTTGGCATGAGGTGATACTTAAAAAATACCTTGGGAAAAAATTTGTGACTAAGTGGTTTAGGGAGGGAAGGAAAAGTTGGTCTGGTATTTCAAATATTTGGAGAGCACTCTCCTCATCCACCTCCATAATAACAGATTGGTTAGATTGGAAACATGGCAATGGGAGAGATATCAGAATTGGTACTGATCCAATGGTTGGGGCACACAAATATTTTAAATTGTCTAGGAATTTTATTCATACTTTGAAGACACAAGGTGTTGAATTTCTAGCACAAGCAAGGAATTTGGAAATGGATGATTTGTGTCATACAAGTTGGAAAAAAGTTGAGACCCTAGGATTGGAAGGAGATCTACTATAGGAATGGAAAAACTATGTAAAGGGATTAGTTGGCTCATGATTTGAATTAAACATTGAAAAAGATACTTTAGTGTGGTCCTGGGATACTAAGGGGGGACAAGTTAATGCAAAACAGGCTTATGAAGTCCAATTATTGGAGGAAGAGGTGGTAGAACCAATTTTTTGGTATACCGAACTCTGGAATTGGCACCTTCCATTAAAATTCAAACTATTTACTTGGCTAATGCTTGAACATAAAATTCTGACTTGGGAGAATTTGATGAAAAGAGGAATTGTTGGTCCTAGTAAATGTGTAATATGTGGAAACAAGGAGGAAAATGTGAAGCATCCTTTTGTTGAATGTAGTTTTACAAAAGACATTTGGTACACTATTCAAAAGGATTTAAACTACAAAGGTGTTTGGGAAGGAGGACGGATTACAGAATGTTTAAATAACTGGATTAAGAAGAAGGAAAATGTTAAATAATTTCCTTGTTATATTTGTTGGGAAGTCTGGAAACATAGGAATCTGATTATTTTTTAAGATCGTCTTCCTAATATGGTCAGAGTATGTAACAACATACTACAGGATATGGGAGAAACAAAATTTTATTTTGCTGTTAAGGGCAGTAGGATTGATAGTCCTCCATTATTGGACTGGGATATGATAGTGGGGTTTTTTTATGGTGCTTCACAAGAAAGAGGTACTAAATGTGGGGCTGGAGCAGTGATAAAATGTCCAGTGTTAGGCACTTTTAGACTGAAGATGAACTGTGGTAGTGGTACTAATACAAAGGGTGAACTTCTTGCTCTGTGGTGCATTCTCGTTTTTGCATGCTATAAAAAGATAAATAGATTACAACTTGTAGGTGATTCAAAGATTATCATAGACTGGTTTGTTAATGATAATAATCTCCAGGTGATCTCTCTTCATCCTTGGATGACAAGAATTCGAGTGATGAGCGAGAATTTATTCAACTAAAAGATCATCACTTTTATAGGGCATTTAACAAGGAAGGTGATCAACTGTCGAAAGAAGTTTTTCTCCTAGACGAGGATCGGATATATTATGCAAAGGGGAATGATGGACTCACAACAAATTTTGTAAGATTGAATGTTGGATAAACTTTGCATTAGTGCAAGGAGTGCTGCAATTGAAACCATTTTTGTTTTTTGAAATGGGATTACAAAATCTAAGGATAAATATTATATCCCTGTATGTAAGACAGATTTCTATATGTAATGTAATTGGTAGTTGAGCAGAGTTATAATGGCTCACTGAACAAAAGAATAGGAAGTTTGATTCATGCGGGCACTTTTATTGTAAGAAATATTGTAATAGAACTTTTTATATTATCTAATATAAGTTTTTTTCTAGAAAGGAGTTTTTCTGGGGTGCTTTGTGGAAAGGATATGTCTATATTATTTTCTTTTCACTTATATGTATGTGTAAAATAAAATGATTTTTTTATTATTATTTTTAATTTTTTCAAAATTTTAGATGAATTGTAGTTAAATTATTATTGGATAATTATTATTTTTTAATTGGAATATAGGATATATTACTTTTTCATTTTTCCATTGTTAATATATTTTAAATGAGTAAATTATGTAATTAAATTAATTTTTAAAATTTAATTAAAATAAGGGATAGGTAAATAGCAACTAATATCAGATGGGCAATGTTAGGTAATTTTTTGAATAAAGATTGTGTAGGAATTTTATGAAACTCACAAAATCACTTAACATTACATAAATTTTGATTAAATTGTAATTTTTTTATCTACATTTTTGAATGCATAAATATAATAGATATCTCGTTATTTAATATATATATATATATATATATATATATATATATATATATATATATATATATATATATATATATATATANTAGATCAGATCCCTAGAGATTACAAACTTTTCTCATACTCAACAACACACTATTGAAATATTTTAATCATAACAACTTTTTCACACACACACACACACACATATATATATATATAATTTTGAGATATTTTACTAAACATGAACATTGAAATATTTTTTTTATAACCTACATTGAAATAATTTTTTTGTTATTGATTTTTTTTAATGCCACATATGTCAACTCTATATTAAACATTGAAGGAATTACACATTTCTCTCATATTGAAAAGTAAAAATCAAAAGCATGTTTAAAAATCGTGTTGTTTACCCAGCTGAGTCGAGCTCGCTGCCCTAGCGGCTTCGCGCCCTCCAGCTGCCTTCTGCGGCCTCCCTGCCTGGCAGCCCCTGCTGCTGGGCCTCCCCGTTCTCGGCCCCCCAGGGTCGCCCCCATCCCTTCTCCTCGTCTCCCCTCTTCCCTTCCCGTTTGAAAGACTGCTCCAGCGGATTAGAGAGGCGCTCAGACATGTCGACCTCAGGGGGCTCGGATCCCCCGCCCCCTCCTCCAGAAGTCACAGCGTTCAAAGC